>PVKM010019926.1:0-23768 GCA_004027735.1 Carollia perspicillata | reverse complement strand
TGTACTGGGGTCCCATAAGAACATGAGGACCACGGGCAGTCAGACAGTGGAGGCCTACATGCCAACCTGAGCTAAGGAGAGGGGGCTTGGGGTCTGGGACTTCGAAGGGGAGGAGGGCAATTCGTTTGGAGATGGGAGCAAATGTTTGGCAAACAAAGATTTGCCGTGCCACACAGAGAAGTCTTTCTGATGTAAACAAAGTTGTCTTTGGTAACAGAGTATAGGCGCCCTCTCAGTTCTTCCAGTTAAGGAGGAGATAAAGAGAAGAACTTCCTGAGTCTTCTGTTTCTTAAAAAAAATCAGCCTAAAACAAGTTTCACATCAAAGAGATACATTTTGGGGTGGCAAATTTGCTCCCCAATATATACTCATGCCCTTGTACCCCAACCAGTTAGATGAAGATAGAAAACTTTTCCAGCACCCCAGAAGCCCCTTCCTGCCACAGTCCCAGTCGATACTTGCCCCACCCCTGCCACCTTGGGGTAACTATTGTTCTGACCCCCAGTACCACAGATGAGTTTTGCCAGTCAGTGAATGTCGTGTGAATAGAATCATGCAGCATATAGCCTTTTGTGTCTAGCGTCTTTTGCTCAACATTGTATCTGTGAGATTTGTCCACATTGTTGTTTGTGGCAGCAACTCACTCTTTTTCATTGCTATAGAGTACTCCGTTGTGTGAAAATACCAGTTCATTCAACCAGCCTTCTCTCGATAGACACCTGGGTTGTTTTGGTTTGGGGGGATTACAAATAAAGCGCCACGAATATTCTTGAACCTGACATGTTCTGCACATTAAGAGCAGTATAACCTTGGGAAATGTGATACTGTGATTTATAAGAAATAAATTTGGTCTTTGTGCACGCTTCTTGGCTCACAGCTCCCAAAGCCCTTGGAATATACTGAGTGATTGTTCTCTCGTCCTCGGCTCCTGAAATGGCTTCAGAAACAGAAAAGCAAAATGGGTGTCTTGTTATTCATAACAAGCCCCTTTCCCCCACACCCGAGTTTATGTTGGTAAGGTGACTTTGGGAAAGCGCTTAAAGATGGGGCTGCTTGCCAGGAGAACCAAACATGTGATTGGAGAGTCGAACCTTTTAGTCCTACTCCCTGACCTCTGGGGAGCAAGGAGGGGCCGGAGGCTGAATCAATTACCAACAGTCAGTGACTGAATCATGCCTATGGAATGAAGCCTTTACAGCAACCAGGAAGGAGGGGTTCAGAGAGCTTTCAGGTTGGGAAACCAGATGCTTCCGTGCACCGCCGTGCTGGCCACCCAACTCCGTGAGGACAGATGTTCCACATGTGTTTGGGACCCTGTGTATTTGTTCATCGGGCTGCTGATTTGTATCCTTTACAAAGGACCAGCGGATTACTGGTTCTTTGTAATAAACTTATTTTTCTTTGTAAGAAACCAGTAATCTCATGAGTAAATGGGTCTCCTGAGTTCTGTGAGCCATTCAAGCACATTGACCGAACCCAAGGTGCGGGTCATGGAAACTTCCAGTCTGCAGCCACTGGGTCAGAAGCACAGGTACTGGCAACCTGGGCTTGCAATAGGCACCTGAAGCAGGGGGTGACCTTGCTGGACCGAGCCCTCAACTTGTGGGATCTGATGCTACCTCCACGTAAGAATTGAATTGAATTGTGGGCATCCAGTTGGTGTTGTGAAGAATTGCTTGGTGGTATGTGGGGAACTCCCTCCACCAAGCATTGGATTGTGGGTGCAGAATTTCTTTTAGCAAGGTCCCTAGCTTCTCTGAGCCCCAATTTCCTCATCTCTAAAATGAGAGAGAGGAGAGGTGTTAATCATCCCGTTAGGTGATCACGAGGATTAAATGAGATAACACATGCAGATTATCCAACACAGTGCCCAGGCACACAGCAGGTGCATGACAAATGTCATTTCCTTTGTTTTGAAATCTGTTGGGAGCTGGGAAAGGAGGTTGCAATATATACTTTCCAGCCTGGGACCCTGAGGTCAGACATCTGTCTCAGGAGCAGGCGCCACCGTCGCAAAATTGTAGTGACGCACTGATGAGCATTCATTGAGCATTCATGGGGCTCCTATGCTGTATGGTTGACTTTTACTGTCATTTCTATCATCATCCACAGCTTCTCCCTGAGACTCGGTTATGTATGGTCTTTCAGGCTTCCCATAGCATCCATCAGGCTTGATTTCCCATTTACAGATGGGGAAACTGAGTCTCATAATAATGGAAACAGCTTTCTCCAAATCATTCATTTTTTTGGCCTGAGACTAAAGACCGGTCCCCTTCACTTCTGTGCCCTCTCACACCTGGCAGAGGGTCTGACTCAGGGCGGGTGCTCCTATCTGCGGAAAAAACGAAGTCGCTTCTGTGCTCCATCCTTCCTCCTGAGCAGCCTTTATCAGGGACTTTTGACTGTTGTTCTCTGTACACAATCTGTCCCTCAGGGAGGCCTCCTCTGCCTTAAACTGCTGTGCAGGAAGCAATGGGGGGCTTTACAGCCAGTTTTGAAAGTAAACTGGGCCACACACCACATTTGCTCTTGCCAGCATATGGGAGCATCCCTGCATCCTGAGCTTGCAGGAAACTCCCAGGGATCGTCCCATTTGACTTCCGGCCTGGAGGTTGTCCTAACCAGGTCAGTGGCTTGCCTGCCCTCCAAAGCATTTAGAGGAGGGGCTGCCTCTCCTGATGCTGGGGGAGGAAGTAGAGACCTGAGACGGGGGACGCAGTGCTAGGAGGCTGGACACCTGATTCCTGTCCGGCTTGCCCTGTGGCCAGGACATGGCTTTCCTTGTCTAGGGCAGGTCTGGATGAATACAAACCCTTCTCCAGCTGCATGTGTATTGGAAGAGAGGCAGGGCAGTTTCACTCAGTTATAGAGGCTTTGGGAAGTAGGTGTGGGTGCAGGGGCAGTGGAGGCTGCCTCGGTTCTGCTCATGGCCTTGGGCCACAGAGGCCCAGGAAGCTTTCTTCCCCTCCCATAACCGTGTGGAGGAGGAGCCCCTAATTTCGAGGTGAAGGGCTGCTTATGAGCCCACCAAGGTCAAAGGCCTTGGAGGACCTTGGAGACAGCTCTGATGTGTTAAAGAGCTGCCCTGAGTTTCCTTAAAAGCCCTGGTGACAGTGAAGCCTTCATTAATTAGCAGGAGGATTAATCACCAGATGGGTCTTGGTCACCTCCTTCCAAGGTGCCCTCGGCTGTCCCTGCTGAACCCTTGGGGTTGAGAGATGCCCCCACCCATGACCCACCCTGCTCTGAGAGGAGAGAGCAGGGCAGGGAGATGGGAGTCTGTGGCACTAGGCCTGGGGGGCCTGGGAGACAGAGGGATGGGGCATGGAGACCTGAGAAGCAGGGACAGGGGCCTCTAGGGGGCAATTGCAGAGGCTTTGACAGACCCTAGGAGAATGCAAATGATATGCAAAATATGAAAACCATTAGTGATTAGTTGTGGTTCAACAGCCTAGGTCCTTTAACTAATGAGTTGCTAGGTCTGCGCTCTAAGCCTCTGATTGGGCCCTGGGGAGTGTCAGGTGCTGTGGTATTGGTGGGCCGAGATCAGGACCTTTGACCCCTCAGCTTGCTGGGCACCCTCCCTGGCGCCAGCATGCACAGTGCAGGGTTCAGGCAGCCAGAGGCTCAGAGAAATCCCTGTGCGAGCTGCAAATTGCCCCACCCTCTCCTGGGGTGGCCAGGTCAGGCTCTCTGGTTCCAGCTTCCATCCATGTCCTCCCCTCCCCTCCCCTCTCACAGTGTGTGAACTTCCTTTTCCCTCCTCCCTGGCCCCCTGCCCTTTCCCCTCCAGCCTCCAGCCTCTCTTTCTCCTCTCTGTGCCTAGTGCCTGGATAGCTCGAGTTATTCCCAGTGACCTTTCCTCAGTGTTCTTGATGGAAACTTTATCAACTTCAATGCCTTTGTGCCTCAGTCACTGCATTTGCACCCGGTTCTCATTTGGTGGGTTTAGAGGACCCAGCCCGCCCTGGTGGTGTGTGTGGCGGGGAGGCAGGGGATAGAATCTGCTCCACTGAGAAGACCCTCAGCTGCCAGTCACACCTGCCTCTGAGGACACCCAGAGGGCACGCCGAGAGGGCACCCTGCCCATGCCCACAGGCCGTGCTGGCCAAGCAGAGAGGCCTTTCCATGCTGGCAGGACCCAGGGGGATGGCACGGCTTTCTGAACACCGAGACCTGCCACCAGCACCTGCGTGAAGGGGAGGTTCTTCCTGGAGGCATGGCAGGGGGAGAGAAGAGAATTAATCTGTGTTTGCCAGGTCCCTGCTGCGTGCCTGGCAGTGTCTAGGTTCTGTAAAGTGAAGTGTGTGTGGGGGACAGGCAGTGGCAGGATGTCTTCAGGGAAGTCACCTTCTAAAAGCCCCTCCTCAGTGTGCCTGCCAGGCAGGGAGGTCTGCGGGCTGCGGGAGCTCCACCTCTGGGCCACCGGCGGCTAGACGGCCTGAGGGAGCAGGGTGCTGAGGGAGACCCGGGGTGCGGGGGATGGGGCAGCTGACCTGACTTTCATCACATGGGACCAGGGACAATGACACTGGACCCCTTGGTCTGACCCTCTGCAGTGGTGGACGTGGGGGACGAGGCAGTTCTGAGTGCAGGATAGCAGGGGGTGTCCCTAACATCCCCACGCTGGCTCTTCTGGGGGCTCCATCGAGGGCCAACTCCAGGAGAACGAGCTGAGGTTAGCACTGCCCAACGGAGTGACACTTGAAGCCACACATGTCGTAGGTTGGAGGTGGCAGTGGGGGTGTTTGCCCCCTGTCTGACCACGGACCGGCACGTGTTCCTTATTTCTCAGGAGCGGCAGGGAGACCGGGGCTGTGAGCAGGATGACCTATGGAACTCCCTGTAGGGAGTCCCCTCATTTGCAAAATGGGTATTATCCTGCCTGCCTCCCAGGTGTGGTGAGCACGGATGAGAATGGTTAGGGCTCTGGGGATTTTAAGAAGCTGTGCAAGAGTAAGGTCTTGGGGCAAAGCCTCCCACGAGGACTGTTGTAGTGTACTCCTTGACTCTGTTCTTCTTCGACACGCTGGACTCCATGCTCCGAGAACTCTGCTGCCTGCTCTGTAGGCCACTCCCGTTCCCCAAACCTCTGGGGCGCAGGCACCCGTTTCCCAGTCTTTTTCTACCTCCTCCCCTGAGCAGTGTCTTTTGTGACATTGCTAGATTGCTAGAGTGGCAGGGAATCAGAACCCGCCCCCAGGGCTTGCCTCTCTGGTGTGTGAACAGCATCAGCCCCCAACCCTGGTGGCACAGACACGGCTGGCTGGTGGCCCCTGACATTCTGGCAGTACCAGGGTCCTCTTTCATCTCTCCTGTTGGCATCCCCCACCTCCAGCCTTGATCCTCTCCGCTTGCTGCCAGGCTGAAAGCCTATCTCTGCAGCCCCAAGGGGGGATCAGGTGTGTAGGGGCTAGGGCCTAGCTGCCCCCTGGGGCCCAGGAGGAACCGAACCACTTCTCTTCTCTTCTCTGACTCGGCAACCTGAGCCCCCATCTCTCAAACCGGAGCAGAGAAATGCATAGCTGGGAAAGGGCCTGCAGAAATTGTCTGGGTCTGGGCAGCTGAAGCCCAGGATGACTCGCCCGGTTGGGCCTGAGGCGGGAAAGGGTGGGCAAACACGGACAAAGTTCAGGCATACAATTTAAGAGGCGTCAAAAAAACTCAGTCATCAAGGGAAATAAAAACAAAACCCATGATTTCATAGGCAGAAAAATGCTTCCTCCCTGCCCTGCCAAAGAGATCTGTCTGCATCCTAGTCCCCAGAACCCGTGAATATGTTATACGGCCAAGGGGAATTGGGGTGGTGGATGGAACTGGATGGGTAATGAGCTGACCTTAAGATAAGGAGAATACCCGGGGCTGTCCAGGTGGGACCACTGTAATCACAGGGGGCCTTAAGAGCAGAAGAGAGACACAGGTGTCAGAAGCAGGGGAGCCAGAATCAGCGAAGGACACGTAGCGACAGAAGCAGTCATTGCGATGTGATGTGATGTGATGCCATTGATGTGACGAAGACGCTGCTGCGTCTGTCTTGGAAGGCGGAAGGGGGCAGGGAGCCACGGGATGCTGGCCGCCTCTACAGGCCGACAAAAGCAGGCAGACAGACAGGCTCTCCCTTCCAGAAATGAATGATGTTCTCCTGACACCCTGGTTTTGGCTCAGCGAGACCAGTGTCAGACTCCATCCTACAGAAATATAAAATAATAAATTTGTGTTGTATTAAGCCACTACATTTGTGGTAATTTGATATGGGAGCAATAGGAAACTAAAACAAAGGCGAGCCAGATATCAGTATTTTGTTTTTTATCCTCACCCGAAGACATGCTTCTTATTGATTTTAGAGAGAAGGAGAGGAGGGAGAGAGAGAGGGAGAGAAACATCAATGTGAGAGAGAAACATCAATCGGTTGCCTCTCTTATGCGCCCCAACTGAGGATGGAACCCACAACCCAGGCGTGTGCCCTGACAGGGAATCGAACTGGCGACCCTTTGGTTTGCAGCCCATGCTCAATCCACTGAGCTACGCCAGCCAGGGCTCATTTTCTCACTCTTTGTTTTTGTTCTAATTTGTGGGAGAGTTCCATAATTTTAGTTTTTAACTTTTATATCAAATCCAGGCAGTTATCCTTTTAAGTTACTTTTAATTTTTGAGAGCACTTGTTTTCTTTAATATAATTTTATTTTTATTAAATGAATACAATATAGCCTCATCCCTCTGGAAAAAAATTTTATATGTTTTTTTATTTTGTAAGTTTTTGTGCGCTTCCTGCATGGTTTCTATTCCCTCAGATTTCCCTTTTCTTCTCTTCTGTTTTTCCGTTTGGTCTCTGTCTCTCAGGTTGGAGACTTGCCGTGCACATTCTGATCATTCATATTCCAAAGTGGGTCACTAGAAAATCCTTCAGTAGCCCCGTGGGAAAGCTGACAACTAGTGGGTCTCACGGGAGGCGATCCGGTGGGGACCTAGCTGCTTCATTGGCAGATGCCCGGTGTCAGTACATACCGACTTTTCTCTTAAGCCAGTCTGTTTCTCTAGAGAGGGAATCTCCAACCTTCCCACCCCCACTCAGGGGTATAAGCCTGACCGCCAGAATGCTGAGAACCGAGTGGGAGAGGGCAGCGACAGTCCCACAGTTCAGAACACAGTAAGTCCCTACTTAACGTCATCGATTAGCTCGATGGCGTTAATCAAAATGATGTGTGATAGAACCACTTTTACCATAGGCTGATTGACATAAACAAGAGTTCAGTTCCAGCAGCAGCTCATCACCAGTACAACAAAACAAAGCTGGACCGACAACGTTATTCCAGAGCCTTCTGCGCAGATGCCCATTTACCATCTTTTTCAGTGCAATACCTGCCCACAGTGAGAGGTTTGGTGGCCCCCACCAAAGATGTCCGTGTTGTAATTCCTGGAACTTGTTCACGGGAACGTGTTTGGAAACAGAGTCTTTGTAGATGTAATCAAGGCAAGGGTCCCAAGCTGAGGTTATCCTGCATTGTCCAGGTGGGCTCCAAATCGAATGACTTCGGAGAAGTCCGTGTGAAGGTGCAGTAGAGATCAGAGTTACGCGGCCACACGCCAAGGAACCACCAGAAGCCAGAAGAGGCAAGGATTCTCCCCTGGAGCTTCTGGAAGGAGCTCGGCCCTGCTGACTCCTTGATTTCACACTTCTGGCCTCTAGAACTGTGAGAGAATTGCATTTCTACTGTTTTAAGCCCCCCACTTTGTGGTGGTGCGTTACAGCCGCCACAGCAAACTTGCATAGCCCCTTTCTTCCACTGGCCCGTTATCCCTGAGACCAGAGGCTCGTTGGTTCCGCCTCTCCTGGAACAAACCTCCAGACTCCTGCTGGGTGAAGACAGAAATTGACCGAGGTCTGTCTGAGCGGGGACCCTAGGGTCCAGCTGTTCCTACTAAAGACTTTTAAACTTATCTCCCAGTTTCCAGCCTCCCCCCTCACTCTCGCCTTCGGTGGTACTTGGTGTCTTTAGTGCTCAATTCTCACAGTGGTCCTGTGGTGTGAATTGTCTGGCTTCTTGTTGATGCATCCCCTCTGACTTCTGGCTTGAAATGATGCTTTTTACAGTAAAAATCTATTACTGCCCATCTGTCAGCTTTCCAACTTGCAAAATTTTAATATCTCTCATCTGTTATCAATTCCTCTTCTTTTCATTTCTGAGTGCTTTTGCCTCTAAAAATATCTTTAATTGTCATTTACAAAGGAACAGAGTAAATGTGTACATTCAATTACTTTGATCAGAAGATTCATATTCTTAACATAACCAAACGATTCATATTCTCAAATTTAATTACTTGAGTTTGACTGCTATAAGGAGGGTCATGTACTCCCCATTTTGCCACAGGCCTCACCACTCCCTGCTGTCTACACCTGGTCTGATTTGCACATCTGTTTCCCACCTGGCTTCCTGCTGTTGGCATCTACCTTTGTGACCACTGGTTCAGGTACACTCCAGAGATCAGAGCTTCAGAGAACCACAATGGAAAGGGGTATTTGGAAAAACAACTTGTCTAATCATTCCCCACTTTCAAAAAGTCCTGGAGAAGTAGAAAAAATTGGGGTTAGAAAACTGGGACAGGAGAGGGGGTACTTAAGGATGTCTCACACTGACTTTGTTGAATTTCTGATTCGTTGGTTGTATAACCGATGTTCTTTACCTCTGCCTCAGTTTTCCCATTTGGCCGATTGGCACA
This sequence comes from Carollia perspicillata, assembly GCA_004027735.1. NCBI lineage: Eukaryota > Metazoa > Chordata > Mammalia > Chiroptera > Phyllostomidae > Carollia > Carollia perspicillata. The sequence continues at coordinate 15,050 of PVKM010019926.1, read as the reverse complement.
ATCATACGTGCCCAGTGGAAGGAGGTTGGTGTTGTAATATAGGACATAAAAGGCCTCAATAGGAGGAAGGTCGAGAGCTTTGCTGTTTTTCTGTTGACTGCAGTGTTACAACTTATTGCGATCAGCACAGAATTGTACTTCTCAGCTTCATCTGCTCCTCCCATTGGAGCTAACTTCCTGGGCCTGGTTGGCCTGGAACACTGTCTGGCGGAAGGAAAGATCTTAATACTAAGAGCCACTTTGTTTGGGAGTCCCGGCTTTTGGGATTGGCACTTCCCAGCTGGGAGACCTGAATACCACACTTTGGGCCCCTACGAGTCCCCGCAACTGTCTGCCCCCGATACTGAAGGGTGGCGTGATCTTTCAGCTACAGAAGAAACAAAAAGCAGTAAGAGGGATTCTGGGAGGAGCCAGAGCTGCAGAGGTGGTTGAGGCCAAGGTCTTAGCTCATGGCTCCGCATGAGGCGCCATGTGTGAAGGAGAGATGGCAGTGGAATGAGACACGTTCTCCAGGGACAGCCAACGAAACATTGGTGACATTTCAAACTCACCTCTTTCTCCCATCCCTGCCCGCCTCCCTAAAACTCCAGGGGCCCCAGCCAGACCTTCACACAGGGTAGTGTGGACCACTGGGAGCTGTTGGTTGGATTGAGTCAAATGGCTGCATCCCAACAATCTCTGTTCTCCTGGGGGGCTGGGACCCAGAGAAAGAGGGTCCAGGATTTTGGCTTTAACTGCTCTCCCCAGATCAGCCAGCAGCAGCCACTCCTCACTGTCCCCCAGGGCTGCTGCACCAGGGTGCTTGTCCTGGGCACAGGGGGCCCAGGGGAAAATCAGAATCCGACAGCCCAAGGCCCTGCCACCACTTCCTCTTCTTCCCGAGCTCCCCTCCTGCCTTTTGCTCACCATCCCTCAGGATGCAGCAGACACAATCAGCAACTTTTATTATTTTTTAAATAAAAAGGCACTTTAGGGCTTTTGCAGAGGAGGCTGAGGCCCATTAAGACATAAATTATATCTTCGTGGGAATGACCAGAGTACAGATTCCCTGTGTGAGGAAGGAAGGCCCCTCACGGGCTCGGCTGCCCCCAGCCTCAGGCTTCCAACAGCCTGGGGCCCCACCGCCCTCCCTTCCCCACAACCCAGATGGAAGTCCACCTTAGCAATGGAAGGAACACTGATTGGTGTTGGTATTAGTATGTTATAGGTCAAGGGTTGAGCCGGGTAGAGGAAGAGAGAACGAGGCAGGTGAGGGTAGAGGAAGGGAGTGGACGTACTGTTTTATTTAAGCCTCGCACCAAGTGTGGGGAGGGAATACAATGGTTATCCCCCATTTTACAGCTAGGGAAAACTGAGGTTCTAGGAAGCTCAGTAGCATGACCAAGGCCATGCTGCTAATGTCAGCTGGGATTTGAACCTCTTTTTAGAGGACCGGGGGTGGGAGGAAAGGAGAGATACACATGCGTTGTTCCTCTTCCCTCCGCCCCCTCCACCTGCCCCAACAGCATTTCTCTGCAGTCAGTTTAGGGGCCAGGAAGTCCTTCAAACTGCACTTTCCCGTGACTGCCACTCTGGAGGGTTCCGCAGAGAAGGTGTGTTTTACTGAGTTGAGGGCACCAGAGAACCTATGGCACCCACAGATGGGTGGGTGTGGAGGGAGGGGCCATTAGCTAGTCTACTGAATTAACCTGTTGGGATCCACACCAGGCCAAGGGCTTTGGCCATCCAGATTTGGGCAAATGGGGAGAGGCAGCAGCCGAAAAGGCCCGGAGCTTGCAGGCTCCAGAGTGAGGCTCCTGGGGCAAGCTGGGGGAGGGCAGTGTTGGGTGGGGCTGGCCAAGAGGCGCTGGGCTCCTGCTGCCTTCCTCACATCTGTTTGGGTGCTGACCTGTCACTCGCTCATTGACTCAACACATATTTATTCAGCACCTGCCGTGCAGCTGGTGGGGGGCTACGTGCTTCAGCTGGGGGCGGCAATAAGAATGAGAATAATACCATATTCATCTTTCTAAGAAGCATGTTTCCCTCCCAATTTTACCATTGCTGAAATCAGGATGTGTCTCAGAAGCATCAAAGGTTACAGTTGTTTTCAGCAGTGTCTCATTTTTCTTAGAGGTACATAAAGTCATGGTGCATCTAAACCACGATGACTTCGGTTTGATGACATTTGGTAATGGCGATGCTTACAGGGCTTCCAGCTTGCCAACACTGTTCTGACTGCTCTCCATGAGCTAACACTAACACGATGGGGCTTTCCAACGACCCACTCCTGAGGTAGAAATTCTTCCTGTTCCCACTTTAGAGACAAGAAAATGGAGGCACAGAGAGGTGCATTCTCATTTCCCCTTTAAGGAGAGGACAACCCCATGGGCAGCTTGGAAACACCCATGCCAGTCTTGTAACCCCTGCAGAACTGTGTGGAGGGCCACTGAGAAAAACCCGGAGGAGGCGGCCCGCCCTGGAAAGCTCCCTCCCAGACCTTCTCTTCCGCTGAAGGGTCCTCCCTGCTCGCTGCCTGCCATTTGCCTCTCCCTGCCCGCATTCCCCATTCCCTTCTCCCCGCGTGTGGCATACGGTGATTAATCACGGAAGCAGCTGTCATTCCTATCAGCCCAATAGCTATCAGCTCAGTCCAGGCCTCAGGAAAGGGGAGGGGGGGTGGGGAGTGGAGATGGGGGCTGAGAAGCCCCAGCACAACTTGGAGAGCTGGAGACAGAGCACCTCATAATCCCTGGCCCCTCCTGTAGCAGACACATAGCCCCTTCTCGGGGTTTGTGTGTGTTTTTCCTGGTCTATCTCAGACTGAGAAGCGTCTGCTGATGACAAAGATTTACAATAGGGAGGAGAAAAGTGAGAGAAGTTGCCAGAAATCCTGCCCCCAACCTTACCATCCATACCCCAAAGCAATCCAAAAGCCAGGTTAAGAGGTAGAGGGCCTGGGGTGTCACCCCCTACCCCCACTAAACCTGTGCCTCTGGGCCAATCTCAGTTTCTCTATCTGGACAGTGGGGTTAATTCTGCACAAGAGACCCTGGGTGGAGGCACAGGTGCCTAAGAAATGATTCTCCAGACCTTTGTTCCCTGGAGCCCTCACTCTCCTGACTCTGCTCCCCACCTCCCTGCATTCGGTCCTACCCCTTCCCCAGCCTGACTCTGCCAAGTGCTAGGCAATGAAGACCTCACCTGCCAAGAGGAGCTGGGAGGGGCACCACGGGCCCTGCCAGCAGCCCGGAGCTGTCACGCTGGCTGCCTTCTCTTGCTGGTGCTGGAGGTAATTAGTTAATCAACCCACCCAGAGGCCCAGGCAGCGTGGGAAGCCTCTCCCTGACACATGCAGCAGAGAGGGGAGCACCTCTAACTGGGTTAGGGCCTGGCGGGCTCTGCCAAGCTCAGCCTTGTGGATCCCAGGGTTCTACCCTGAGAGGGGTCAGGGGTGGGTGAGAAAGGAGGTATCCTCTTCTGAAGCCTGGTATGTCTCACACTGTTCGCTCATTCAACAAATACCATTGAGCACCTGCCGTGTGTCTTGGGCCAGAGTCCCTGAAAGCAGAGGGGGATTCAGACACACATGGTTCATGGAGGGGGGGGCTTGCTTTCAGGAACCTCTTGTAGAGAAGGGAGACATCTTAGTCTTTTTGAGCTGCTGTACAGAATACCGTAAGATGGGGTGACTCAAACAACAGACATATATTTCTCACCGTTTTGGAGGCTGGGAAGTCCAAGATCATGGCGTTAACCAATTAGGTTTCCAGTGAGTCTCTTCTTGGCTTGCAGACATCCGCCTTCTTGCTGCGTTGCTCACATGGCTTTTGCTCAGTGCATGCCCATGGAGAGGGACGTGGTTCTCTCTCTCCTTCTTGTAAGGGCACCAACCCCATTATGAGGGTCTCACCCTTACGACCTAATCTAAGCCTAATTACCTCCCAAAGGCCCCATTTCCAAATGCCATCACACTGGGGATTCAGGCTTCAGCACATGAATGAGGGGGACACAAAGCTGAGAGCTGAGCGAGGATGTGCTCTCAGCTAACACGTAACCTTGGCCTAATCTGCAGGGAGCTCTGAGGCATAAACCAAAACTGCAAAGTTTTCTCCCCGTTGAGAGGAGGGCCGGCCCCCCATCAGCTGGTCCTTGGCTGTGGGCCACGGGAGGTGTGTCACCTCAGGACAAGGTGCTGTCTGCCCACAAGCAGAGGAAGCTAGGAGCCATCAGCAGGCACAGCAGCTGAGGGATGCTGCACCTGCCTGGGATCAGGGCTTCTGGGCAAAGAGCAGGAGGTTCTACTACACCAGCGGTTCTCAAAGTGTGGTCTCTGGACCAGCAGTACCAGCATCACTTGGGAAATGAAAATCGTCAAACTCAGTCCCAGAGACCCTAAAGCAGAGGCTCTGGGGGTGGGACCCAGCAAGCTCTGTTTTCAACAGTCCTCTCGGTAATTGTGAGACCTGTTTACTTTGGAGAACACCCAGCGAGCAATGAGTCACTGTCCCAGTGCCCATGGGACTCAGAGAGTCTGGTGTGGCCAGACCAGGAGGATGCACATGGGTCTGTTCATGGGTCTGTGCACCCAGGTCTGTGGCTGCTAGCGTGACTGGTTTGACCAGGCTTATCCGGCGAGCGGTGGAGATGCTCCCCACCGCCCTCCCCCAAAGACCTTCATCCCCAAAGTCCCGGATAGTCTAGGACCCCCTTGTTACACCCATTATACAGTGCCCTTCGCTCTTCACCTCACTGTGGCACCACTATTAGGGGAGAGCATTCATATTCAACCAAAGTCTACTGAGTCTCTTCTGGGCTCTCATATCCTACTTAATTTGGTCCCTCCTACAGCATCCTATGTTGTAGACTTTAGCATCCCCGTTTTACAGCTGAGGAACCTGTGGCTCAGAATTACTTGCCTAAAGTGACACTATTAATAAGGGGACTAATTAACTATTGTCCATTTCTTGGGCTTTTCACTTCCAGGCTCAGGTATATTCTGCTATAAACAACTTTGGCAGAAATCAGGATAACAGCTGCCATTGGGTGGGGGTAGTGATCGGGTGGGTTACACAGGGGACTTCTGTGGCCCTGGGAGCGCCATACTTGCACTTCGGTGGTGATAACACCCACGTGTGACTAGGTAAAAAATCACTGGCCTTCACACTAAAGACTTATGCATTTTATTGTATGTAAATTGTGTCTTATTTTAAATAATGCAAAAATAAAAGCCCTAAACAGTCACAAAAAGAATTTATATAGCACAAAGTGCTATGTAATTTCCCTTACAGAAGTTTCTGGAGTAGCCAAACTTATAGAAACAGAAAGCAGAATGGTGATGGCCAGGGCCTGGGGAGGGGAAAGAAGAATTGTTGGTTACTGGGGAAGAGTTCCAGTCTTACAAGGTGAAAAGTTCTAGGGATGGTTTACATAATCATATGAATATAATTATCATGGCTGAATTGTACATTTAAAAATGGTTAAGATGGTAAATGTGTATTTTATCAATTTTTTAAAAACTATTAAAAATAAAGCTCTCAAAACATCGCATTGCGATGTTCCATGGAGCCAAGAGGGTGAGAGGGTGAACGGTTGCCTTTTAGTGGCACTGACCAGGCATTTGCCTCCTGAATGAACTGGCTGGGACTCTGGAATCCTGAGGTCAGAGAAGGTAAGCCTGTCCATTTGGTTCTTGAACTTTCTCCTATGAAATCCCTGCTGTGTGGTTTCTAGCTTGAGCTTGACCACCTTCTAAAGACCGGGAACTCTCTCCATCCACACTTTTGACACAAGTAATGCAAGTTGATGCTGGATACTGAGAAGGTGCAGACATGCATAAGAATGTCCTTTGCGTAACTCCGTTAGAAAGTGTCTACTTGTATGAAGCCCACACCTCGGGCCTTTGGTCCCTGTCCCAGGCCTCAGGGCCATGGAGAATGAATGCATCTCTTGCACGGGACTGCCCTGTGGGTTTTTCATTTTGTTTGTTTTTGGCTCCATCAATTTCCCACTTGATTTCTTCTCCACTATCCACATGTTTCTAGCGTTGGTCGTTCGGGGCACACTCACGGACTCCACCCCTCCGCCCCGCCCCTTTGGGTCCTGCAGCTGGGTGCGTCATCACAGTGGGTGGTAGCAGTATCCTGAATGTCACTGCTGCACCAGGATGGCTAGCAAAAGTGCAACTGTAATGTGGGCGTGACTGTGAGTCAAATACACATATCCACTACCCCCGACCTGAGTGGGTCCCTTACTTAGTTTCCTGTGAGTGGATCCCATCAGTGCCCGTGGCCACTCTGATACCAGCCGGCGTAAGGGAAAGTGTGATGAAGGGGAAGTCAGACTGGAAAGAGCAGGAATCTTAAATGATTAGGGTTAAAATATCTATGTCTACAAATTTTACAAAGCCATATGACCATTTGAATATTTTTGCCAGCTCCCATCCGTGGATCTCAGAAGAGGAGCCTATTTACATGAGGGGCCCCGAGGCAGGAGTGTTGGCAGTTCCACGGTGAATCCGTCTCTGTCCATGCGCCCTGAGTTCCCAGAGGGCAGGGCAACCCTGCAGGCTTCGAGGACCCTGACCGTCCTCACCCCTGTCCCCACCACCAGGCTTACATGTTGCTGGTTGAACATGGCCAGTGCCTTCCATGGTTCCTAAACAACAGGCCCCTGGCTCCCAATGGACCTGGGGTCAGTTTGTCTACGTCCCTTTAGAAGGGTCCGGAACTGAGTGGTAGGCTGCCGGTGCCACCTGCCAGAGCAGGACATCCAGGTCTGCGTGGCCGCTGACCCCTTACACAGCCTTGGGGCCAGGCTGTCACAACCAGGCACAGCCCCATTCTTCTTGGCAATTACTTCTGCGTTCTTCATCTGTGACAGGTCCTGAGGCAGACCCTGGGGATCCAGACACGGAACAGGAGGGTCCCTGTCCTTGTGGAGCATACACCCTCCACTTACAGAACGGCACTTGTCAAGTTATGGCATCCACCCCATCCTGTTCCCATGCAGTTAGCTTTTAGCTAGCCCCAGTCACAGGGCCTTCCCCAGATCCTTGACTCAATTTCATCTTATTAGATTTGCTCCACTTGGCCGTTCTGCCAAAACAATTTTAGATCCTGCCCTGTCCTCCCTCTCCCGCCCAGCTTCGTGTCATCCCTGAATGTGAAAAGCTCCCGTGATGTCTTCATTGCAGTCTGGGGTAACGGTGTTCGGCTGCCCAGGACAAGGACAGAGCCTGGAGGCATTAGAAGTTCCCCCCAGGTGGACGCTTATTCCTTAATTGGCAGCCTTCGGGGACAGTGGTTCAATCCAACTAATTACACGGTCGCCCAGCCACGTTCGTTCATTCACAAGGACATCGTGAAATGTCTTGTCGCATCCCTCATGACGTCTAGGCACACCACGTCTGAGACAGCTTCCTGTCTGTCCGTTTAGCCGCCCTGGAAAGGACGGAAGAGCCCATTCTCCTCTCCGGCCGCTGGCACCGCACCGAAAAGACCCCGCACCTCAGGTGTGCAGCCTGGCAGCGGCCCACAAACGCCACGCCTTGGAATCGGCATCCAGATCAAGAAACACAACAATGCCGCCCCCCCGACACACCCCCATTTTTCCTTCAGGTCACCTACCCCTGCCAAGAAATAACCCTCCGTGACTTCTAAAACCATAGATCAGTTCCTCCCATTTTTCAACTTTGTATAAATGAAATCGCAGAGGCTGTATTCTTTTCTAAAAACGTTTTATCGATTGATTTTAGAGAGAGAGGAAGGGAGCAGGAGAGAGACGTGGATTTGTTGTTTCGTGGACCCACACATCCTTCGGTTGCTTTTTTTATGCGCCCTGACCAGGGATCGAACCCACGACTTTGGCATATCCAGATGACACTCTAAACAGCTGAGCTACAGGTTGTGTTCTTTTGTACCTGGCTTCTTAGCTCAACATTACATGAGATTAGTCCCCACTTTATGTAGTTGTAGATGTTCATCCTCATGGTTAATCAGTATACCAGTATCCGTGTCTAGCACAATTTATTCATTGTACTGTTGAGGATTAGAGTTGCTTCCAGTTGGGACAATTACGAGCAGTGCAGCCATGACAGCCTGTTATTTATAATTTGGTGCACACGTTGCTCGTATTTTGATTCTGTCTTTAGGAGCACAGTCTCTGGGTCATGATGTATGCATTTTGTAGCTTTTGCCAAACAGTTTCGGAAAGTAGTTGTAGCATTTTTATACTCCCACCAGAAACACACGAGCACCCTCACCAACATTTGGCATTGTCGATCTTTTTCATTTTCTCCCTTCTGTGCGCGTGAAGTGGTATCTCACTGAATTTGCGTCTCCCCGATGACTAATGATGGGGAGCACCTTTCCATGTGCTCCTTGGCCATTCCAACGGCCTCTTTTGTGAAGTGTCTGTTTAAATCTTTTGCTCATTTTTCTATTGTGTGGTCTGCCCTTTTCTTATTGATTTCTAGTAGTTTCTTTTTTATATTCTGGATATGCACTGACTCTGCTCTTAACCTCAGCCAATTATTTTTGCAAATGAGTGTATTTGATCCCAGGAGGCAACTGGGAGGGAATGAGCGTCCCTTCAGCAAGAAGCCATGTCGAGGAGGGGCTGGTGATTCCAGTTGTCACTGTTCGTTATCAGGCTGCCATGTCGCCTGATTAAAAAGTGGTGAGGGTGTGTGAAAGACGAAAGGACTCAAAAACCACATGTTGAAGGGAACAGGGCAGGAGGGGCAGCCCCGACAGCCTTGACGGGAACTCCGAGGTTGCTTCTGAGGAGTCCTGAGCTGGAGCACTGGCCGGGCGCACCACTTCTGGGTGTGTAACCTTGAATAAGCCACTTGGCCTTTCTAAGCAGCTACTCTCTCCCCGAGGAAATGAAGGTAACATCCTTTCACATGGTTTTCTGAGGCTTAAATAAGAAAGCGGTTTATTAAATGTAATATTTCATGCCAAAGACATGTATGTCTTGGAGTCGGGAGGACCCTATGAGTCTGACTTATTATAGTAATTGCTCAGTAAACACAAGTTGGTGAGTGCCTGACGTATTCTAGGTTGGCTACCTGGTGGAAAAGGCTCTGGTGTCAGGTCACTTGGGTTCAAATGCTGGTTCCACCACTTAACTAGCAATGTGTCATTAGGCAAGTTAATTTCCATCTTTGTGCTTCCGTTCCTTACCTTTGAAAGAGGAATAGGATAGTACCTAAGCACGCAGCACTGATGTATGAATGAGATCAATAGCTCGTTAAATGAGATCATAATGCAAAGACCTGTACCAGGCTTAGAGAAGGCACACAAATATTAACTATTAGTATTATAATCAAAAGCTTACGTATGTCATCTCACATGTTCATCCTAATAAAGGTGTGTGTTATTTTCTTCATTTTTAAAAATATTTTTGTTAGTTTGTTTTTAATGTTTTTAAATTGATTTTAGAGACAGAGAGGAAGGTAGAGAGAGAGAAACATTGATGAGAGAGAGCAATATCAATCGGTTGCCTCCCTCCGACTGGGGATCAAGCCTGAAACCTAGTCACGGTGCCCTAACCAGGAATTGAGCCAGCAAACTTTCGGTGTGCCAAATGACACTCCAACCAACTGAGCCACACTGGCCAGGGCAGGTATTGTCTTCATTTTGCAGGTGAGGAGAGGGTAAGGGAACTGCCAAGGCCATGTGACTTGTAAGTACCAGAGCTGGGACTGGAACCCAGGCCTCCGTGGGTCTGCTGTGATCCAACACATCTGACCGGATTACCGTCCAGCTCGTATTTGTCCATCCTGCTTCCAAGGGCATTCAGAAAACCGCCATTAAATGCCTCACTGGATTTTTTGTGGTGGCGGGGAGTGGACAAGAGAGACCTGGGCCCCTGGACACAGCTGAAGTGTGGGCTGAGCATGCCAGGCCTGGCGTGCAGGGAGCGCTGAGCAGGGAATGCTGGTGAGTCCAGCATCTGCAGAGCCCTCGGAGCAAGGGCTTCCTCGCGGGCGGCTCTCTGGGCCAGGCAGCCCAGTGTGGCCCTGGAGCTTTCTGTAATGAGCCTGCCACATGGCCGGACAGAGACTTATGACTTGTGGTGGCTGGGCTGCCTCCTCCCGCTTGTCCTCCCTGGTTATTTATCACGTTTGTTTCTTTGGAGAGACAGGCCCATCGCTTACACTGTTCAGAACCGGGAACGCAATAAAGCCAGTTCTGCAGGAGACCCTAAGCCCTGTCCCCTTCTCTGAGGGTGGGAGGGGGCAGAGGGACTGTCCTGGTGGGGGGATGGGACAAGGCACCAGCAGCAACGCCAGCCTGAGTCCAGCTTCCCAGGAGGTCTCCAGCAGCATTGCCAGGACCACAGGGACAGACATCACTCACCCTCCACAGCTAAGCCGGCGGCATTGGAAGGATAACTCACAGCATCCCAACACCCACTCATGGCATCAGCCCTCCTACCACCCCAGGCCCTGCCGCTGCCAGTAAGACAAACACCGCCACTGGTGACATCACCCTCGAGCTGCCGCAGCCAGCATCCCTGCCTCCGCCATCATCACCATTATCACCAACAGGAAGGTAATTACCAGCCTAGCTTCATTACCCACTTTGGCTTGGCTCAGAGCAATGAGGTAATCAGAAATTTTAGAGCTATTTCTACCCCCATTCCTGACTTCTGCCACCAGGTCCTCCACGGCTCTTGGAAAGAAGAAACATCCTTTTTGTCTACCGTCCCTGGTTCTATGGTGGCAAAGTGGGATCGTGAGAGGAGCTCGGCTCTAGACAGACTTGACCTTGGACTCTTCTGTGTCACTGACCAGATGAGAGGCCCAGAGCCAGTCACATGCTTTCCGGGCCTCAGTAGCCTTATCTGTAAAATAGGGACAGTAAAATTCATCTCGGTAGGTTATTGTAAGGGTAACATAGTCGAACACTTAGCACACATTGGTGCTTAATATATGGCACATAGAAGGATTATTATAATTATTCCAGGGCGAAACTGCTTTCCTAGACACCCAGTTCCCCGAATGGCAGCCTCCTTGTGCCTTCCCAGAGAATTTCCTAGATGTCCCCATCCTGGCCACCTGGCCTAGGACAGTGACTTCTCTCTCTGTCTCCTGCTGCCTGACTCAGTTTCTGTGAAAATGCAAGTTTCTCACTGAGCAGAGACAGCAAAGTCACATCTCCAGGTCTTATCGTCCTATTAGGACAACATCGGTGTAAACATTAGTTATTCACAAATCCAATTACATTTTGATTGCTCTGACCCAAGTGAGATTGGGGTTACTCTCAATCCACATTTATTTTTTGGCACAAGCTGCCTTAAGCTGCAGCGAGAGGAAAACAGACTCCCTCCTCCTTCACGGCACCCAGGCAGGATTGTCCCCTGGGCTCCCTGGTGTCATGTCCTTCCCTGCTGCGGAGCGCACTCTGACATTAGATGGGAAGCAGGAGAGGCTGGGCCAGGGGGAGAGGGAAGTCTGAACTCAGAGGGAGACCCTCCAGCGGGGAAGGGGGTAGGAGAGGGCAGGCGGGGAATGAGAATGTCTTTGCCCAGTGGGGGAGGCTGAGAGCGGAGATGCCTGTATTCAGGGTGGGGGCGGGCGAGCTGACCTCCCAGTACCTGGGACACTGTGCACCCAAGTTCTAGGCTATGTCCTTACGTAACATGTTCCAGTTTGAGCTCTGGATCTCCTCGCTCCCCCAAACCTGCTTCTCTGGATGTCTTCCCATCTCAGTAAATCCTCCAGTTGCCCAGACTAAATCCTTGGAGTGGGCCTCAATTCCCTTCTTCTTTTCACTCCAATCCACTAGCAAATCCTGTTGGTTGTACTTCAATGTGTGTCTAGAATACGGCTGTTTCCCAGCATCTTCACTACTCGCATCCCAGTCCAACCCACCACCATCTCTTGCCTGGCTGACTGCAATAGTCAACCAAGTGGTCTCCCTTTCCATTAGAGTCTATTCTCAACACAACCACCAGGGTAACGCTTATAAGTGTGTGCCCCACCCAGTCCCTTCACTGCTCAAAGTGCCGTAGGGGTCCCTGCTTTGCTCACAGTAAAAGCCGAAGTCCTTAGAATGCCTGTCAGGCCCTGGCTGCCCTGATCTCCCGCCTTCTCTCTGCCTTTGTCTCTGTCACTCGTGCTCCTCACTCGCTGTGCTCCAGCCACAGAGAAGCCAAGTACAGCCCTGTCTCTCGCTTTCTCACTTGCTGTTTCTGGTGCCTGGGAAACATTCCTTCCAGATATCCACGTGTCTTGTTCCCTCCCCTCCTTCAGTCCTCTGCTCAAATGTCACCTTGTCAGTGAAGCCATCTCTGCTTGTAACATCCCAGCAGAAAACAGATGGCACGCTCAGATTCAGGATGGTTTACAAAGATACAGGCAGGGGTTTGGAAGCCGCAAGGGGCAGTGCGGGGCCCCATCGCTGTGGACCACCAGCCAGGGGCTGTGGCCATCCCAAGGCCAGCTGACGGGTGGGGAGGTTGGGTGGGAGAGAGGCAGCTGGTATAAAACCCTGGAGGCAAAAAGGCCTGGGTGGAAAGGAAAACTTGATAGGGACTGAGATCTTTGGGCAAGGGATGCAGTCAGCCTGTGTACTGGCTTAACAGAAGCCAGAGAGCAGGGGGCGAGTCCACCAGGGTCAGTCTCCTCAGGCGCAAACTGGGTGGAGAAGGACGGAGGGAGGACCTGGAGAGGCGAGCGGAAGAAGGCTGGCTCATCGCCAACGACTGTGCTGTTTAAATATCGCTTCCAGCTCGCCAGTCCTCTTCTCTGCTTATTTTTCTGTATCCCACTTATTACCTCCTCAAATACCATATAATTTTTGTTTATCTTTACCCATCGGAGGGTAAGTTTCAAGAGGACAGGGTTTTTTTCTGCTTTTGTCCACTGAGGTACCTCAATGTCTGGCATATCGTTGGTGCTCAATAAATACGTGATGAAGGCGCGAATGAATGAGCAGAAGGGGCAGCAGTGGGGGAAGGGCCAGGTGAGATCTAATGGGACCTGGGATCTCTGGATTTCATCTGAGAATTGCCATCTGTAATGGAGAAAGAATTCATTTGTTGTTCAAGTAATTGGTAGTGACTGATGGTAATTTCAAGTAATTAAACACTAATTAATTCAATGAGTCAGTAATATATTTATTTATAGTATCTGTGTTTGTTCCCTTATAAATATTGGTATTACTTTTGCCAGGCAATTAATATCCACTGGGGAAGTCGGTGGGATCCCCGGATGTTCCGGAAGCGTGGCCTGGCTGAGCCAGCCGTGAGCGGTCGGACCAGAGCTGGGTGAGGGCTGCAGGAGGAGCTCACAGAGGGCAGTGGGGGTGGGGGTGGGGGGCACAGCAGGCTCCCGTGAGGGGTTTTGTGTGTTTGGCTGATGTCGGTTTGGGATTGGGGATGAAGACGCTCAATAACAAGATCCTCTCCGATTTCTTGATTTCCTCTTTTATTCCCTGGGTACAGGGGGGCCTTCCCTCCCCCGGCTTCTTTTCCAAGAGAACAGCAGTGTCCTGAGCTGCTCGACTGCTGCCCTGAGTCCTGATCTCCTAGGCACAAAACCAGCTAATTCTGGGCACGACAGAAGATGGAGAAGAAGAGAAAAGGGGGCTACCCCAGGTCGTAGACCCTGAAGAACCCAGGGCAGACCTGACGTGCTGAGAGGAGTTGGAAGGGGGGGGTCACTGGGAGAGAGCCCGCGTTCATATAAGGTAAGTCCCAGGCTCTGGGGGGGTGTCTCGATGACTTTGGACCAGGCAGGTGTAAGTACCTTAGTCCCACAGGCGGACTGGCCTGGAAGGGCACGAAGGGAGAGCGCCCACAGAAGACACTGCCCTCATCTTTCCGGATTCCCAACTGCATTCCCCGACACCCTCAACTTAGTGGTGTCAAGCCTTAGGCCAAAAAGTAAGCCTCCCCTCCCCCAGCATACTTTGCTTTTTAGCTCCTCCATGGCCAGTTCATAAATTGTACTTCTGACAAGCTAGAAAAAATACCAAATGGGCATAGAGAAAGCAAAGAAAGCCGTGGGGCAGGGCTGGGTGCCTCAGGAGCTACAGTCTGGAAGAGGTCTCCTCTTTCTTCGTGAGCCTTCCACAGCCACTGTCCCCAGACCCTGTGTGGCCTTTTCCCCTCCAAAGTGGCGGCAGGCAGGCATTAAGGCTCAGGCTTTGGAGTCAGGCGACATGGGGGTAGATCCTGGCTGGCTTTACTACTTCCTCACTATGGGAGGCATTGAGCAAATGACTTAAAATCTCTGAGTCTCAGTTTTTCATCTGTGAAATGGGGATAATAACAGTACCTGTCCCATAGAATTTTTATAATGTTTCAATCCATTTGTCACTTAAACACTAGCCCACTATCCACCAAAGTTCACTAGAAGAACTAACACAGGTGTCCAGACACCTGTGACTCACCTGCATTCCACTGTGAGCTCATCTCTAACCCGAACAAATCTCATGAGCCCATTTGTCCTGACCAGCCCGAAGAAGTCTCCTTCTAAGGGCTCAGAGGAGAGAGCCGTGACCTTCACCTGGGAAGTGGGCATCTTCTTCACGGCAGACCTTTACTCCCGGTGCCCAAATGCCAGCACAGAATTGTCGCTCTTCTGCCCCTGCATCTCCCCGGCGGCCTGCTTCTGGAGCGGCCCCAGCTGCAGGGTGACCTGCAGCCTCAGGTGTCTCGCAGTGTGTGGGTGACTCACCACTTCGCCAGCTTTCCTTTGTCTCGCTGTCTCTGTCTCTGTCTCTGTCTCTGTCTCTCTGACCCTGCCTGGGTCTCTCTTGCCTGACTCTCATGCCCCCACCCTCGCTCCCGCTTTGTTCTCTCCGTTTGTCTCCCTTTAATTAGCCATACTTAGGAACCAAAGTGTTTTTATTATGCTTTATTTATTGAACGGCTGTACATTTCCTGTTCTTAATTTAAAAAGCAGATCAATAAAATGCTTTATATTCCTTGCTTAAAACCAAACAGAGCTAAGTTAAGTTGTTCTTTGTTCATGTGGTTCTTGCTTGCTTATTTCTTTTTCGCAGGAAGAAAACGTACCTCCTCCCCATTCCCCTAACTGACAGGCACACTGA
>PVKM010019925.1:0-23768 GCA_004027735.1 Carollia perspicillata | reverse complement strand
CATGTATTCATACTGATCTTATCATTATAAAAGAGAGAGAGAGAATGTGTGTGAGTGGAGTGAACCGATTAAATAGGATGATAGGAAAGACCTCTTTGAGAACATAACGTGTGTACTGAAACCCAAGCAATGAGAAGGAATCAGTCACACAGCAAACTGAGAGAAGCAATTCTAGGTAGACAGAGCAGAGGGCACAGGTGGGAATAAATTTGGAATGTTTTAGGCCTTCAGAAAGGCCACTGTGGGAAAGTGATGAATGGCAAAATCAGGGAAATTGCCCAAGGCCAGATCATATAGGCCCATGATATAGGCCCATGTTGTAGGACCTGGCATAATCTATTTTACACTTTTGCAAGACCTTTCCAAAGAGTATGTAAGGAATAGATGGTAGGAGCAGGTGTGGAAATTGAAAGATGAGCTGGAAAATCTTTGCAGTGGTCCTGGTGAGAAACGAGG
This sequence comes from Carollia perspicillata, assembly GCA_004027735.1. Taxonomy (NCBI): domain Eukaryota; kingdom Metazoa; phylum Chordata; class Mammalia; order Chiroptera; family Phyllostomidae; genus Carollia; species Carollia perspicillata. Next base: position 23,312 of record PVKM010019925.1, on the reverse strand, counting down.
GTGGTTCGGACGAGGGCATGTAGATTGAAGTGTGTAACTTACTAGCTTATGGAAGAAGTAATCATCATTTAGCTATCATTTATTAAGCTCTTACTCACTAATGCCCACCACAGCCCTAGGTGGTAGAGATACAGTTATTCACCTCACAGGAGCTTTGGAAAGGCTGAGTAATTTGCCCAACACCAGCTCTCCGGCTCCAAAGCCAACACCCTTAACCGTTCCCTGACACTGCCGCTTGGTAAACACTAGCGCTGCTGACAGAAGCGGTAGCAGATGAACAAGAGTGAGAGAGGGGTCCACAGCCCACATATACCCCCGCACCCAACTGTGAACTGCCTTCTGTCACTACTATATCCATGTCCACTCCTGATGGCGTCTGAGGTCCCCTATACCTACCTGCATCAAGGCAGAGCCCCCTCAGTTTAACAGAGGATGGTTGCGAAGGTGTCACTGAGATAGCCACACTGTAGAGTCCAAACAGCACTACTAAACTGATTCCCGAGCCCACTCTGTGGCTAACTCAGAGTTAACTGCCACATTACCTCTCGGGCCTCAGTTTCTCATCTTTAAAATTTGGGGCTTGGACTCGGTGCCTCCCACCTTGCACACCCCAGAATTCTATGCTAATCCCTTTGTTGTGTCACAGCCTGGTATCTGCTTTTCTCGGGAGGCCATCTACATGTCACTGATATTTGGTACTCACTAAATATTCTGCCCATCATCTAAATTTAATTTATTTCCTTTTGATGAAATCGTTGTCCTGCATTTATCTTCTTTTTCACCAGAATGTAGGAAGTGGTCAATGCTGTTGACCATTTACAGCCAGTTATGACCCTGTTAAAGAAGAACAACAGGATCTCACGGTAGCTAGACAGAGCTGGAAGTGAAGACCAGCAAGTGAGGGAAAATGTGGTCCCAATCGCTACTATGCCAGGGTAATGACATGCAAGAGGCAGGGTGGCCTAGACAGGTCATCGGATAGAGCAACTCACGTCTCTTCCCAGCACTGTGTCGCCCCTATTCTGCCTCCAGTGCGTTACCACTATAGAGACACTGTGCTCAAGTAAGACATAGACATGCTATTTATTTGCCTCCATGGCCTTTGAACTTGCACGGGCAAAGAATAGCAGCTCCTGTGTGTTCCTGGCAGTTTTCAAGGATTTTTTTTCTCCTTGAATACGTGAGAGCATTCATTATTGTGCAAGGTATTTCACTAGAGAATTCTTGTGCTCTAACTCTTCCTACCTTGATGTGGAATGTTCTTCTGTAGCTATAAAAGCTATTTCAGTTTTTTTCCTAAATGATTTCTGAGAATGTTAAACTTGTGAAATAGACCATGAAAGAATAAATCAATGAAATGTGTTCTGAGGTCAAAAACTTGGGGAAAAGGGCAGTCTTCCCCGCCCCCAAGACATTCTCAAGGCACATTCACCTGTTTATCTCGGTTTACACAGCCTTTCCCAACAGCATTCCGTCACCGCCCCCTCCTTCTCTTCCCCACACACTTGCTAACATTTTGCAGAGCTCTGAGGTTTTGTGGAACAGACTGAGCAATGCAGGTTTGTGGTGATACCTGGTGTAAGACTAAAGTTTTTATAAGATTCAGTTAAATATATATCTTTGCTTTTAGCAATGATAAATTGCATGAAATATTTTACATAATAAAATTTTAAACTCACTCTAAGGGTTCATCTAGATTGGAATATGAAGAAGAAAAAAAAAGGACCCGATTCCTAGACCCTCTAATCTAGTATCTGCTTAGCTCATTAAAAATATTCACATTCATCTTTTTATTTATCAAAGATTTAGTTAGCACCTACTAGGTCCCAGGCACTACTCTAGCTGCTGGATATACATTAATGAATTAAAAACATCATATAAAAATTTCTATTCTCATACAGCTTACCTTTTAATGAAATATACTAGAAATAATGCAAATACAGAGAAAAAATATGCAAAACTATACTGAGTCTATAACTGTCCTGAAGTTGTTGAATAGATATATCATTTATATCGTTGTTATGTTACTACTATGTAGCTCATTTGAACTGTCACCTTAGATAAGAAAAGAAAGCTAAACCATTACAGAATGTCATGTCATTTAGAAAGTTGAAACTAGAGAGGATGTAAAATGAGGCCATCATCTATGGCCATGAATTTTGTTTAAAACGAACTGGACCTTTTTTGTTTTTTTATCTGTGCATCAGATATATGATTGCCCCTAGGCAGGTTTCCATACCCAAGACATTAAGACTCTTTCAGCTGCAGCCGACGCATTTTTATAGGTGACAAAACAAAGAACACTGGTGGTTGTTATCAGATGACTGAAGCTGAGGAGGAAGAAGTAATAGTGTCTCACTTACTCCTCCAAAAGTAATTCATTTCTGAAAGGAAGACCTCCTTCAGAAAAATCACCTCATGGGTGCAGGCTTTAGCATTCACTGGAGAACGTGGTTAAAATAAGCTCTAGGCCTTACTCACTGGTTCTTCATCTTCTCTTTTCCAGAAACCTTCTCTATGTCTACCCACAGAGGCTGAACTTCGCTAACAAACTAGCGTCTGCCCGGAACATTACGATAAAGATCCAGTTTATGTGTGGAGAGGATCCTAGCAGCGCTATGCCGGTAAAGAGGGAAATAAACATTTGCCTCGGACCAAGGTGTCCCGAACTTCCCTTGTCAGTTCACACAGGCCGAATCCGGGGCTCATGAGCGCACGGAGTATGTCTGTCCAGCAGAGCGCTCCTCTGCCTGTGCAGGGGCCTTTGTGGCTCAGCCAGTGTTGGTCCCAGCAGGCTGATGGGGAGACAGGGTCAGTCTCAGGGAAAGATTCTTTCCTAACTCATTCCATAAGGAGCTATGAAATCTGGAAATGCAGATTATATTGGAAGACTGAAAGGTATCATCAAGTCCACACCACCCTTACAGCACGAGCAGTAGAGAGATGGGCCCAGCACACCTGCCGTGTCCGCTTCACCTCCAGATGCGCACGGCAGCATGCTTCTACCCACGCCCAGTCCACGCCGAGAGAGGAATGTAAAGTATGCCTAAAAATAACACAGACATGCCATCTCAACACCTTTTGGGACTGGATGTCCATCCTGAGGCAAAATAGAAATCAAATAATGAATATATAATGCAGTGTTCTCTAAGGAACCCCAAATGCCAGCACTTGTATTTTTTTAACCATTTGCCACAAATGAAATTGATAGTTAGCCATTATGATTTTCTGTAATTGATAGAATTCATTTATACCTTCCTCCTGAAATATTTTTTTAGTCCTTCCATGCGTCAAATATCTCCTTTAAAAAAAATCCTCCTAATCTCATCTGCCTTCCCAGTGCAAGGTACTCTCTTGCAGTGGTGCTGGGAAGGAAACCCTAGAGGAAGATCCCCCTGAGTCTCTCTGCTCTGGCTCATGGCAAGGCCGCCAGAGCTGCCAGGCACAGCTGGGCAGGCCTTGAATGTAGCCAAGGTGCCCAGCCAGGAACGAGTGGGGGCCAAACTCCAGCCTGTTCTCTACTCACCAGTCCCTGGGACCTAGCAAAGGGGTTACTGCATCCCCTTGCAATAGAAAGGGCCCTTTACTTCTTTACCCAAAGGTGAGTCCGCTTGTCAAATCATGGACTGAATCAGGCCCAAGAGGTGTCTTTTCTAAATGCACAAACCTGTGGGAAGTGAAGGTCCCGATCACCCCAGTGACCAGGCCCGTGTCTCTGAAGGGAAAGGAGCCACGACCAGGGATCTTTAACTGGGGACAAAACAATATGACTTTGCCTGAAAATACAGACCTCTAGGCAGTGAAGCAGAGTGGACAGAGCACTGGTTTTCCAGTCTCACAAACCTGTGGCCCTCCGTCACTAATATAGCCCCTTTGGGCCTCACTTTACCCTTTTTAGGCAGTCCTTTCGAATCCATGTGCTTGGGCCAGTCGTAGAGCTCAGCACTCTGAAATTACAAAGTAGAGCTCCATGAGAACAGAGCATCCTATTGGGCAGATGATGGTTGATTTGATATATCCAAATATCACTGTTAATTTGGTCCTTTCTATATTGGTGTACAGGTTATCTTTGGAAAGTCCAATGGGCCTGAATTTCTGCAGGAAGTGTACACAGCTGTCACATACCATAATAAGTAAGTATATTTTGGTTCTAAACACATGCCAAGATTGTTTTGTTATCCGCTGGTTTTTCTGAATCCCATCCTGCTTCCTTCCAATGGTGTTTATAATTCAGGGGCTCAGGGACAGGGGAAATTCATGATTCTCTGTTGGAGATGCACAGTTTTTGCCACTAAGACTGGGAGAAGAACATATCCTCAGGAACCTAATATTGTTTTGACTTTCCTGCAGCCTTCTCTTCTAGTAGAACACAGAGGGGTCTTATACTAGAGGGGTCTTATGCTGTAAAACAAAGGAATACATTTCTTAACTGGCTTTGGGGTATTGGAGGGGGCCCAGAAACAAAGTCCAGCCCTCCTGTTTCTGTCTCCTTGTCTTCCGCACACCACTCTACACCTGTGCCATGACCTAGTTTGAGAACATTTAAGTTGCCCAAAGGGGAAATGGAACACTTGTTATTATGTGGGTAAATTGAGTTCCAAAATAATTATTCTTCACATTTTACAGGTAGGGCAGGGTGCTGTACAGGTCAGGCAGACTTGGGTTTGATCCTGGCCTGATAACTTCGGTCCATTTAAGTCTTTGTCTGCGCTCGTGTTCCTGAGTTGGGATGAGGAGTAACTGAGTGATGTACATGAAGCCCTTGGTAAAGTAGCTGGGACTTCATAGTTCAGTAAAATCAGATTCCTTTTCCTCCTGCATCATTCGTTTGTTTCTCCAAAATCCTTTGATGTGCCTGTCTCTGTTCCTGGGGTGGAGGGAGAAAGGGAGGTCACAGCAGGACACTGAACCTCATCCCCTTTTCAAGTTAAGTTGCTGGATTTTTCCATTGTGTGGGGAAATCCTCACTACCCACAAGTCTTTAGTTTCTGAGTGCTCTTATGTAAGTGAAATGTATCTAGTGGCATAAGTGTGGTCCCAAGGAGTTCCAGCTTAAGAGCAGAATGATGTAAAATGAAAAGCAAAACAACAAGCAGACAAATTCTGAAGAACAAAGGGTCCACTGCACTACAATTTATAGTCAGAGAAGTCATCATTCTTACTGAAAGTTATGTGTGTATGATGTGCTTTTGAAACAGGTCTCCTGACTTCTATGAAGAAGTGAAAATTAAGCTCCCTGCCAAGCTCACAGTAAATCACCACCTCCTGTTCACCTTCTATCATATCAGTTGTCAGCAGAAGCAAGGAGCCTCCGTAGAAAGTCTCCTGGGATACTCAGTGAGTCATTTTCAACTTGCCGATTCACACTGAAGTTCTTGGTGCATCCAAGGTCCCTGCAGAGATAAACAACTGAATTCTATTCCATTGCTTCTTCCTGTCAGAAGTAACAGAATGTACCAAAGCGGTTTATAGCAAAGAGCAGGGATGACTTGACCTAGCCAATGACAAATTTCAGAAATGGAAAGCTGGTGGGAGATAGATGTTGAAAGGATACCCATTTATTTTTTTTAGAAAAAGCGTTGCCTATCTAGTATTTCCAATTTTTTATATATGCTTCACATACAAGGTGGGCAAAAATAGGTTTACAGCTGTTCATATAGAAAATAATGCAATAATTAATAAATAATAATACAGGAATAAACTCTGTATTTCACATACTCATAACTCTAAACTAGTCTTGCCAATGCCTGTATAAAACTAGCTCTTTTCTTCTCCAGGGAGCAAAAAATCATTTCTTTAAAAAATATAAAACTTAACCACAATGTTGGTATTATTCAGACCCACACCAACATTGGCTTAAAAGAAAAGCGCTACTGCTTTGGCTCTGAAACAGTAAATCACTAGTGTGAGGATCTCGGGAACCCTCAGATCGTTGAAAATGCAAAGAACTTGACAGAAATTACTGCCCAAAAGAGTCCTGGTCAATATCTAATCATCATTTAGTTGCATTTGATTATTGTGAGCTAGATGAATTGCCAGAGTTATATGTGGTAATAAATTCCACTTTATTCTTTACATCATCTGTTTCAGTGGCTGCCAATTCTCTTAAATGAACGTCTTCAAACCGGATCCTACTGTCTCCCAGTTGCCCTGGAAAAGCTGCCACCCAACTACTCCATGCATCCCGCAGAGGTAACCAGCAGGCTGGCGGCCAGCTGTGCCTTGTCCAGCCGTGGTCTAGGACCACCTTCCCAGATCCACTTCCCAGTCCCTTCAACAGGACCGAGGGGGCTCGGCATGTTTTGGGGAGCAGGCATCTGTCAGCATGCGGTGTTTTCTGAGAACACGTGGTTCTGCTGGGATGGGAAAAACGGCTGGCCCTGAAAGCTCACTTATTTAGAAAGCACCAATTCAGAATGTTTAGTAAATGCAGCTTGTGCCAGGGGCAGCATTACCTTGCATCATCTGCAAAAAGGGATTCACAGGATAATGTGTTATGAAAGGGGAGACAAGTAGAGCCCACTCGTGGTAACAGCTACTCTCAGCATGGAGACCCTTAGAAAAGCTTCTCAGGCTAGATTCCACCCGTTTCTCCTCTGGGTCAGTCTTTAGATGGATAGTGAGGTTTTCCTTCCTTCGCCAGTGCCCGTGGTCTTTCCCGCCTCCTGTTCCCTGTACTGCCTCCTGCCCACCCACTCTGGTGCGGCACAGCCGCTGAAAGGGAACCCTGAACTCTCCATTCTGGCCACACCAGCACCAGTTCTCATGTTCTCAGTCTGGTTGGTGTAGGGTTATTTCTTTTTTCTTTGTTATTGTATTTGGTTGATTTCAGTTGGTATTATTTTGAAGAAAATCCCAGACATCATAGCATTTCATGTATACATATTTTAGTACATATCTCCAAAGATAAGGGCTATTTTTTTAACCCTCACAATATCATTGTTATACATTAAAAATGAGTAAGTCTTTAATATCTTCAAATATCCAATGATCAAATTTCCAATTATCTCATCAATGTCGTATTTTTATTTATAGTTGTTTGTTTGAATCAGGATCCAAAAAGGTCTATACATTGCTATCGGTTGACTTGTCTTCGAACAGTCTTTTAATCTATACAGATTCCCCTTCATCTCTTTGGTGTTTTTCTTTTGTAATTTTCAAGCTGAAGAATTTCCCGGGACTTTATTTAGTCCCAACCTTAACAGTCAACTTTTTTCCTATTCTGACCACCCATCCGTCATTCCCAGGCTATTCCATTTTTCTCTTATTTCCTTTTTTTCTCTGGAGAGAGAAGCTTTCATTGCCCTGGGCACAGTCACGTGCTTGGCTTTAGACCAGAGTTGCTCTCCTCAGAACCACCTGAGTATGTTCACAGACATGCCCTGATTACGCTTTATGATTTGGACACATAGTCCCTTCTGATGCCCTCAAAACCACCGTTCTATCATGCATAATCTAATTGCCTAGAACCCTCAATTATCTCCCTAATACTGCAGAGCACACCTGGGTTTTAAAGACAAGTTTTGACCCAGAACCCAGATGGATGAGTCGCTTACCCTCTCTGCGTCTCAAAGTGAAACTGGCCCACACCTGCCCATAAGGCTGCAATGAACGTGAAATGAAATAATGCATGTCAAGCATCAAGCCCTCTGCTTGAATAATTACTATCTCCTTTTTCATTCTTGCCCTAAGCTATCTTTGTAGATATACCCTCAGCCCCTCCTTATATCTTTTAGCCCTATACTGTCCAGTATAGGACACTAATCCCATGTGGCTTGTCCAAACTGGGATGTGCTGTAGGTATAAAATACAAACCCAGTTTCAAAGGCCCAGTAGGAAAAAAAGAGTGTAAAGTATCTAATTCATAATTTTTATATTGATTTCATATCAAAACAATAATCTTTAGGCTATATTGGGTTAAATGAAATGTAGTATTAAAATTGCTATCACATATTCCTTTTTAATTTTTTTAATGTGCCTACTAGAAAATTTTAAGTAACATATATATGTCTCACAACACATCGTTTAGTGAACCGTGCTGCTTAAGATCACAGATGGCAGATTCCAGTGTCTACAGGAGCTGGACTCATTAATGAGTGCCATCCCTGGCTGGTGTGGCAGCCAGGTGTTGCACCTGCCTGCAAACCAAAGGGTCACTGGTTTGATTCCCAGTCAGGGCCCATGCCTGGGTTGTGGGCCAGGTCCCCAGTAGGGGGCGTGCAAGAGGAAGCTACACTTTGATATTTCTCTCCCTTTCTCCCTTCCTTCCCCTCTCTCTAAAAAATAAATAAATAAAGTCTTTAAAAAAATAGTGAGTGCTAGGTCCTGGTGGAATTTGTTCATGCTGGAGGTTGCCCACTGAAGGTCACAGCTGCTCCTCCACACCACAAATCAGTGCCATTCTGGGATGCAAGCCCAGTGTCTTCATATCTTCTAGTTCTCAAAAGAAGTCAGACAAGTAGGCTTTTATGTGAAATTTTCTGACTTTTAAATGTTGGCAACTAATTCAAAGAAGTTTCTAACACTGAGCCAAACAGAACCTGTCTGTGGGCTGGATCCAACTTTGACTCCAGTTTGTGACACACTCTCATATATTCCCCCAAGTACCACCCCATCCACACACCCGACCCTTGCAAACACAGCATGCTTCCTTCCAGTACAATGCAGGAGATGCCAAATCCACTCTCACAGGGCTGTGGCAGGCTAGGCCCTCCTCACCCAGCGCTGTCTGATGTCTCTAGAGGAAGATAATTCCATGGGAATTTAGGGCAAGAAACGGCCTCTTCAGACTACAGAGCTATTGATACATAAAGGCTATAAAACAGTCACTTAAGTGATTAAAGCAGGATCCTAGCAGGACTGCTGCTTGGAAACATTTTGTTAAGAGGGAATGTAATTGCAGGCACTCAAAAGCATTAAAATTTTATGTCATGTAAAGATACTTTACACTTTGCCCTGACTTTCCTGATTAATGAGGAAATCGCTAACGTGTTACATTACTTTAATTCCTAGCATCAGTGATTTATCAGTGCTGGACGGGAGCGTAAAGACAGATCATGCAGCTTAAACCCCTCCTTTCAGCACTAAAAATATGAAGTTCCAGAGAGTTTAATTGACTTGTTAAAGTAAAAGTACCGTATTTTGCCACATATAATATATACCCACGTTTTTGGCCCAAACTTTCAGGAAACAAATCTTTCATTTTAGTTTTTTAATTCCATTTTTTATTTATTTATATTTAGATACTTATTTTTTGTATTATAAAGGAATTTTAGCATTTATTTTTTATCATGAATATCATTATTGCTTTTCAAGAATTACACTTCTAATGCATAAACATAAATAAAATACAAATAAAAGAATTAAAAACATTTATGTAGACATTGAATTAGTACTACCCATGTATAATGTGCATCCTTCTTTTTCCCTCAAAAATTTGGGCAAAAAGTACACATTATACACAGCAAAATACAGTGCATAGGTTCAGTGCAGAACTGAACTTGAACCCAGGGCTTCTAACCCCAAGGCCAGTTCTATTAATTTCCAGGGAGTTTTCTATTTGTATAGCCCTGACATTTACAGCCAAGTGGCTTCACTCTGCTTGTTAGCAATCAGAAAAGGGGATTGAACTGTTATCTTTTTTTTTCTCTCTATCACAGAAGGTCCCTGTACAGAATCCTCCCATTAAGTGGGCCGAAGGACATAAGGGAGTATTTAATATCGAAGTGCAAGCTGTTTCTTCCGTTCACACCCAGGTAAGGAACATCAAGGCCCCCACTTCACGTCAGAGCCAGAAGGCTGACAATGAAGGTGGGGGTGCAGCAGAGAACCTTCTAAGGACAGTCCGGTAGAAGACCAATGCAGAGCTTTGTCTGTGGGTAGAACAAAAACCACTGTTAGTTCTTCATGGGGGCCTACAAGCCTGTTCAGGTTTAATTTTTGTTTAAATGGAATGACCTTACAAAGAGGTTGAGCAACTAATTGAAGTAACCCAGTGCCCGCACTGTTGGCTGAGAAATTGTGTGTGGAGACTTCATCTGAAGTCTCCGTCTCATTCCCCTCTGTAATTCTGCCCTTTCAGCAGCCTCCCCCCGCCCCACTTCTACATTCCCTCCTCTTCCTGCCCCTGTTTGGGTTTTGCATCTAACTAAGTAGACCCCTTTTGGCTGTGCTTACCTGTTGTGTCTGCCTCCGCTTACAAAACGTGTCAGAGTGCAAATTGTTTTCTTCTCCACTTAATAATTATTGAGAGGTTCTATTTGGAGCACACCATTCAACAAAGTAGTTCATAACCTTGTTCTGGAATGTGCAAGTCTTAGAAGTTCTGGTCTAAAACATGGGGTGCGAGGTTCTGCCTATAAGGAACCTCTTATATTTGGTTGTGTTTGTGAGTCCACTGGTGAGTCTTGATGGGGTGAGACCCCTGAGACCTGCTGTCTGCCCTCCCAGGACAACCACCTGGAGAAGTTCTTCACCCTCTGCCACTCCTTGGAGAGCCAGGTGTCCTTCCCCATCCGTGTGCTGGACCACAAGATCAGCGAGACAACCCTAGAGCATGAGCTGAAGCTCAGCATCATCTGCCTCAACTCCTCCCGCCTGGAGCCCCTCGTGCTCTTCCTGCACCTGGTGCTGGACAAGCTCTTCCAGCTGTCCGTGCAGCCCATGGTCATCGCTGGCCAGACAGGTAGGAGGCCTGTGGGGCTGGGAAGAGGCAGGCAGTGCCTTGGGTTAGGGAGCATGATTCTCCAGAAAGCCTGGGACCAGGGACAGTATGATCTTCCTTTCTGTCGATGATGTGAGTCCAAGGGAGGCTACGTCCAATACTATTTTCTGACTCGCCCTGGATGTTAAAAAAATTAAGATTGAATGCTTAAAATCATAGTTTTTAAAGTAAATTTATTGAGTGATTAGAGATAGTCTTTCAAATTCCATTCCTGGTAGTTCATGTGTTTCTTGTACTTCTAAGATATTTTTGTTTTCTTGACCAACATGGAAATATAATGTTTTAAAAGAAGAAGACAGTTCATTACATGGAAGGAAAGGAATTCTAAATTGAAATGCAATGTGATCACTTTCTTACACTGAGATAAAATGTACATACCATAAAACTCACTTAGGTGTACAATTCTGTGGTTTTTAATATATTCACAAGGTTGTACAACTACCACTACTAATTCCAGAACATTCTCATCAGCCCCAAATGAAATCCCATACTTCTTAGCAGTCACTCCCCACGCACCCCTTCCCTCCGCCCCTAGCAACCATCATCTATTTTCTGACTTACAGTATATTTTAAAGGCTTGTTTTAACAAGTTAACATTAAACATAATGTGTAGAACTTCCTTCAGAAATAATGTCCTGTAAGATATAGGCCCCGTGGTCCTCCTGCCTCCTGCAGGGGCAGACCGGCTGCTGTCGGGCATTTTTGTCTTAAACTGTTTTCAGCTGCACTTATCTTATCCTGTGCTACCAAGTCTAGCAGATGACTTTTGGGTACCATCTCTGCTCGCAGTACTGAGCTAAGAGTTGTAGGCTTCGCAATAATAATCGAGAGCATGTCTGACCTCAGAGGCCTTATAATACCATGAACAGCAGCAGCATGGGACAAATCCTCAAAAGGACAGAGCTAGATATTAGGGGGAGAGGAGGCATTAAAACATCCATCTGGGAGGATGAAGGAGGCCCCTAGGAAGGAGAGAGTGTTTGATACGACCTTGAAGGAGGGGCAGAAAGAAAGCAGCCAAAATGGGGACCGTGAGCTGAGAGTGGCAAAAGCAGAGAACCAGAACAGCACAGGAGTGTGAGGAAAGGAGCAAACAGCACAGCCGGGCTGTGGAATCTGAGTACACCGGGGGCGGCAGAGGGGTACCAGGGGAGCTTGCTGAACTCCCAGGCCAGGGAAGAGCGTGTCTTCTTAATCCCTTGGTTTGCAGTGTGTCCTGGGGCATGTCTTTCGTGGTTTCGCAGATAGGTGTTGCAGGCTACATTTCATACGTGTAGTTCTCTCGTCTCCAGCTGGATTCCTGCAGAGCAGTGACCTCCACCCCACCCCTAGATGTCTTTCTATGTCCCCACTTATGTGGCACACTGCTTTGAATATTTCAGTTATTTAATGTAGACTTGTGTATTACACAAAATGTTCATTCATACAATTTGAGCCTCTTCTCCATAGCTAGTTGCCACTTTGTCATGTGGGGACAGCAGCATGTTAGAACAGGCAGAGTAATAGACACCCTTAGATTACAAGCATTTATTCAGACCTGTCTGTGTCTGGCACTGTGGAAGGCACCATGGAGAGACAAGAAAGTATGAGAAGTGCACTTTGCCTCAGAAGTGCTTCCAGCCTACTAAGAAGGACAGGATTTTCCACCGGAAACAGCCAGAGAACCTTGTGTCTTGGTGTCAGTTAAGACCTATACCGAGTGGTATCAAAGGCTTTGTGGAGGAGAGGGCATTGTGCTGAGTGGTGAAGGGTTGGTGTGATTTTGCAGGCGGGAGCAAGGATGGCTTTCTAAGTGAGGACAACAGGGTCAGCAAAATTGCCAAGATGAGAAAGAACAGACGTGATGCGCATAATCCAACAGTGCCTCCTTCTAAGGGAAGCTGCATTTGAGCAGAAAAGGGCCCACATTTAGACGAGTCGGGTGGAGCCAGACTGTGGAGGGCTGAGCTCCGGAGCAGGAGGGGATATGGTAAGCCAATCCTCTGTACCGGTCCAGTAGGGAATGACATCATATTCATACGTTTTTAGATTAATCTGTACTCCAGGATGCAACAGCGCATCTCAGACTGTAGTGTGCGTGAGAATCACCAGGGCATCTTGTTAAAATGCAGGTCCTGGCTTAATTGGTCTGCGGAGGGCCTGAGATTCTGCATCTCTCACAGCATCCCAGGTTATGTGGACGACGTCAGTGCAGACTTCACTGAGTAGCACCACTTCACATCATGCTTTAGAGAGGGAGGGTGTCGGGACAGCCTCATGTCCTTGTCATGAAAAACCAGTGCTGGTGGGAGGAGGCAAACAAGGGAGGAAGTGAGAAATCGTGGGCAGTGAGCAGAGCTGGCAAGCCGAAGCTCCCTAAAACACTCACTCCGCCTCAGACCGCCATCTTGACCACCCTGGTTCTCTTGGCCAGTGGGCAGGGCTCCCTGTCTCCGCCCTGGGGAGCGTTTCACCCTGGCTTCACTGAGGACCAGCTGTGAAGCTGCCCGCTTTTATCTTGGTTCCTCAGCCAACTTCTCCCAGTTTGCCTTCGAGTCCGTGGTAGCCATCGCCAACAGCCTGCACAACAGCAAGGACCTGAGCAAAGACCAGCACGGGAGGAACTGCCTGCTGGCCTCCTACGTGCACTACGTCTTCCGCCTGCCGGAGCTGCAGAGGGACCTGCCCAAGTCAGGTAGCATGGCCTCGATGCTGGGGGTCTGCCGGCAGGGCACCCTCGCCCCGCCCCGCCCCTCTGCCATGTCATGCAGAATAAAATAAAAAGCGTGGAGGTTAAATTATATTTTTCAGAATGACAAAAAATGGTATGAATATTAAAAGGAAAAGCTTATTTCTAGATTTTTCTCTTGCTTTCTCCCTGCCATCTCCCCTCTTTCTTTATTCGAAGCACTTATTTTCTCTGCCGTTTTGATAATCCCTCACTGGTCTTTCCCTAGTTGGTAACTTCTGATTCAATTAGAATCTCTTTTTTAAAATATGGAGAAATGACAATAGATACCTAGGATTCTAGAATAATAATAACAAAGAAAATAACATATATTTGATAGTAGTGATAAGCAGTGGTTCCTGAATTTTTCATGATGAAAAATTAAATCCCTTCTTTCATTTCTCCCAAACTGAACTTTTGAAATTAAAAAAAAAATTCACATTTCCCCACTCTTAATTATTTACATGGGTAATAATCAAACAGAACTTCTGGCCAGCATGATATAAAAGGTCACATCAGTGAGTTTCCAAAGTCCCAGGCCCTCACAGAGTCATGGCCCTTTTATTAGTCCATGCAGCCCCATTTCAAGTAAACCTACAATTTCAACTGTGTTTTTTTAAATTACAGTAATCTATCATAGACTTGTCACAGAATCACTTTTAGAGACAAGTCACTATGTAAAGGTGTAACACATTCATATACAATATACATACACTTATCCTCATAAGGTTCAGATGATTCCTTGGATCTGAAATCTCAGAGGACCTTCCTGTATCACTTGCAAAGTTGTCATCATTTAAATACCAATGAAAAATACCTACATCTCTAGCTTGTCTTGGGAAATCAGAAGCTCTGTCGACCCGGGGGCTCGTTCCCCATGGCAGTAGTAGGCTGGGGCTGAGCAGCAGTCGACCACAGTTCTCACCACTGCCTTCTGTCCCACATCCGATCCACCGGCCCCAGATCTGGCCTCCCTGGCCTCCCCTCGGCACTGGATCACAAGACTCTAATTCCAAGCCCTAATCCGGTCGCTTTTCATCCCACTACCTATCCCATCCTTCTTCTGTTCCTTCTCAAGCCCAGTAAGTGATTCTGACCCCCTTTCTGTTGACATGTCTGTACCTGATGGGGTGCAGGCGGCCCCACTGCTCTCCCTGACCCTCGCTACCACACGTATGGACGCACATCTGCCGCTGCTGTGAGTTCGAAGCTGATGCAGGCCCGGGTGATGAGCAGCAGTAACCCAGACCTGGCGGGGGTGCACTCTCCAGCAGACGAGGAAGTTAAGAACATCATGTCCTCAAAGGTAGGGAAGATGTCAAACCCTGGAAAGTGATGCAGGCTTTTTTTATTTTCAACTAAAACTTGGAGAAATAACACAGAATCAACCACTACTGCTGAGCGCGGTGTTGGTCAAATGCTTTTATGCTCAGCTTTCGAGTTATTAATGTTATTTTCTTTGAAGTGACTGAGGTCATCCTGAAAGAGGCAGCAGCAAGACTGGCATTGAGGACCTGCTCAGTTAGTTCACTCTGGTAGGAGGCTTTCAGGGTGTAGCTGGTTTAACCACAGGACTCAGCGAATATCATGAATTTTATTTTCAAGGGAAAATGTTTAGCTTTAACTTTTCGTAACCCTAGAAAGGTGGTCATTATTTTGTTTTGTGTTTTCATAGCTGCCTGGCACGTTCATTAGCATCTATTGATTGATTATCCCATACAATAATCCCAAAGAGCACAGCCACATTTCATAAACAAATGAAACCTGAGATCCTGAGAGGTGTGGTGAATTGCCCTATATTGTGTTTCCTGCCATGAATTGGTTGCTTTTTCTTGATAAACTTTTTATTATTTTATAACAGTTTTAGATTTATAGGATTATTGTGAGTGTAGTATAGAATGTTTTATATACCACATACCCAGTTTTCCTGTACATTATAATAGTGCATTTGTCGCAATTAATGGACCAATATTGACATGTTATCATTAGTAACTAAAGGTCATATTTTCTCAGGTTTCCCCTAATGTGCTTTTTCTGTTCCAGGACCCCATCCAGAACACCACATTACATTTAGTTGTCACGTCTCTTTAGGCTCCTCTTCATTATGACAGTTGCTTAGAGTTTCCTTGTTTTTGATGATCTTGCTGTTTTGAGAAGCACTGGTCAGGTATTTCGTAGAGTTTCTCTCATTTGAAATTTTAAAAACTGTGCTATAATTCACAAACTGTACAATACACCCTTTCAAAATATATAATTCAGTGAGTTTTTTCCTACATGAATTCTTAGTCTGAATTATTAAATATTAAATCATGAAAAGTGACAATTAAATAAGTGGTGTTAAAAACAAAGGTGACCTAAAGGCAATGTGGCGTCCTGGACTGTACCTTGGAACAGAAACAGCGCATCAGCGGAAGGGCTGGTGAAATGCAGAGAAGGCTGTGGGTGGGTTACGAGTGGTGTGGCCGTGCTAGTTTCTCGGTTCCGACAGACATGCCGCAGCTGTGCAGGACGTTAGCCTTAATGGAGTCTGGGAGGAGGGCGCACCAGAGCTCCCGTGCCACCTCTGCAACTTGTCCGGAAATCTAAATTATTCCACTTTACAGAGCTTATCCCCTCAAGCCTTATCACCTCCTGACTATTCTACTACATTTTACTGTTGTCTGTATTCTAGAGATCGTTTATGTCTATCATACCTGTTTTTTTGGAAACAGTATATAATGGTTTGCTACCGCACATCTCTTCTCAATGTTATGCTCAGTGACACCTTGTTCAGTTGAAATAAGCTATGATGGAAGAAGTTACTGCACAGAAATTGGCGAGTGCTACAATTCAGTCCCCTCCTCACTTCACCCCTGAGAGCTGGTGTTAAACATTTGCTGGCACCCCACGGTTCGAGCTCATATATAAGGTTCCTTTAAACAATGTCATTTTCTGATTGCCCAGGGGAGAAGTGATTCGCAGTCGTCATTAACAGCCTTAATCACCACAGTTTAACAAAAAATCAAAATACTGAATTTCCATGTGGATGGGGTTAAGAATTTTTTAACTGTTTCGTGGCAAAGGGATAAAAGTTTGTCTGTGTGGTTTTGGGCAATTTCTTAACTACAGTGCTGAGGAGGCTAGGTACAGTACCACAGTAACCCACAGAGAGGCACTGTTCCCACATACTTTTTTCCACTCTCCCAATAAAGTCACTGAGACCGTTGAAGGAACTGTTAAGCACACCTCCTGGTACTTAACTAGGTTTCACTGTAGGTGAGGTAGGATTAGGCGTAAATTGACCTTCTTTGCTTTGTGTTATGTTTATGTATGTAAATTGTTTTACCTTTGTAACCAGGGTAAAAGTAGGAAATACATTAAAAAATGAATTTTGAGGTGGTGACTTCAGGCCACTGGCTTCCTAGTGAACCACTGTTAGTCCTCTGTTGAGTCACGGTTTGTGTTTTTCAGATTGCTGATCGCAACTGCAACCGGATGTCTTACTATAGCCCTGGCAATAATGATGTTTCCAGTGCAACTGGAGCCCCAAGGGCAGCCAGCAAAAAGGTACTGAGCAGGGCAGTGTGAGGAGTCTTTGCTTGTTCCCACCCTTTACACACACACTCACACATACACTAGACATTTGGGGCCCTGTCCCTATCCCTCATTTTTGTAATTACCTGTTAACTCAGTGCTTCTGCAACTTACTAAGTATCAGACATACCTGGGTGGTCTGTCTGGACCCCATCCCCAGAGTTTCTGATTTAATAGCTCTAAAGTGGGGTGCAGGAATTCGAGTTTCTAATACTCCCCTAGCCAATGCTGATCCAGGGACCACACTTTGAGAGCCACTGCATTAGTTTTTCTTCTAGTTGAAGGTGAACTGGGGACAATTCATCCTCAACAGATGTGAATGGATATAATTAGGTTTCATTTATTTTAGTATCACATATATCAAAGAAATATGAAATGCTTCCTCGTAATTCTTTGTAGTCAACCTGTTCTAAGAGCTCAGAGGCTTGACAAATAGTAAAACTGCTCACCAGACCTCCTTATATTAACAAAATTCTCCAATCAGAGTCACTGCCTGTGTGGGCTAAGGGACGGCAGGGGAAAAGCTGTCTCTCCCAAGGTTTCTTCTCCGCCATGCACCCGAGTTTCACCATTATAGTAGCTACTTAAGGTCTTGAGTGTATTTCAAGACCTCTATTAAGATGGGAGCCGTCTGCAAGAGCTGACACCTCAGGAAAGTGTGTATTAAGCAGGGAGGGAAGAAGCAAACCTCAGTATAGCTCACGTGAGACTGGGTGAGGGGAAAATCAAGCGTCCAGAGGCCCTGCGGGCTGCACACCACAGGCATCCAGGCACCGTAAATCTGGGGAGAGGCACCAGGAGGTAACTGTAAAAGAAGTGAAAGCAGATTCGGGTAGGTGCTGAAAATAAATTTTTCACTTACTCTAAAACTTAGCTTTGTGCTTTGCAGTGACTGGTTACAGGTACCATTTTCCTTCTTAAAACTGTAGTTTTTCCTGTAGCCTGACAACCTCAAGGCAGCGCCTGATTTCTTCCAGGGGCCATCATTATTTAGTTTTGAGTTACTTTGTTTTAATTTGGTTTCTGGTCATCTCAATGACAAGAAAAAATTTTATTTGAAGGGAAGTTTAGCCAATGTGTTTCCTTCCTAGCTGAGCAGACAGGGTTTAGCTACCTGGCTATTTTCTATAACCTCCAGAGCAAGGCATTCGTGTAATAAGCATAAATTACCTTAAGAAGCTGTTTATCCTTTTCTAATCTCGTCTCATCATAAGACGCTGGCACTCAAACTGACCTATTTTCCAGAGGTTGCGTTTGAAGCTGGTGGAGCATTGTCTGTCCTGCAGTGGGAAGACCCGTGTGTAACCAGTTACCTCATGTGCACACTTAGACCTCCTGCTAGGATAGCACTCAGCCTCATTCCTCTCCCAGAGGGGAAGCTTCACTTAAGACTCCCAACGGCAAACAAGTGTATTAACGTGTGTTAAGATCATAAAGGTTTGACTCACATGGGAGAAGGAAGGGGAGCCCACCGAGGAGCTTCAGCATTCTCCATTCATGACCAGAACCAGTTGGGGATGTAAATAGAATTCCCAGACATCTGCATGTAGAGAGATTTTCTGTTTTTCTCCTTTCAGTTCAACTGAGTAACTCTCAAATTTTAATGCACATAGGAATTAGAAATTGGATTGCATGCATACTCTACATTGTGGGTGATTTAAAGGTTGGGAAGGGCAGTCTTCGCTACAATCAGTATTTGCTTTAGGCAAAACTCACCTGCCACAGAAGCCAGCACCGTAGGGTTAGATATTAGGATGTTTGAATAGTTTTGGCTTTCCTACCCACAGAACAATTAAAAAATTACTTCATCAGCCTTATTCTATGTTTTGTGGTCACTTGATAAATGAAATTCATAGAAAATGCCTATTTTTGTCATTAGTTAGGGTCACCAACTATCCCAGTTTTCCCAGGACTGAGGGGGGTTTCTTGGATGCAGGACTTTCATTTTAAGACCAAGACGGTCTCAGGCAAACTGGGATGAGTTGGTGCCCTACCTTGAGTCTCAAACTTCTTCCCTTTAACACTGGTATCAAGGACATTCACAAGTAGCCGGGTAGAGTAGAGAGTGGGAAAGGTACAAAAGGTGGAAAAATTACCGTCTGCTACATTTGCTGTCGAGCAGGCAGATGACTTGAAGGGAAGTGTAGACATAAAGCAGAGCTCAGGAGTTTTCGAGCGTCTGGCTCTGGGATGTCGGAATTTAGAAATTGTGAAGTTCAGGCTGCTACCACTATACCTTTTAATGCAGAGGATCTGCTCATGAACTTAACCCATTATGTTTCCCCCAAAGCCATAGCAGGATATAAAAACAAGAACTGTCCAGTTGGAAGGGAGTTTAGATACCATGTAGTCATTGGTTTTCGAATAGAAGTCTCCAGCAGGAACTAGTTAGAAATCCAAGTTCTCAGGTCCTGCCCCAGACTTACTGAGTCTGAATCCAAAACTCTGGGTGTGGGCCCAGCAGTCTGGGTCCAGCCAAGCCTTCTGGGGATCCTGATGCGCATTCAACGCATTCAAGTTTGAGAACCACTGCTACCAACCAGCAACAGATTGTATGGGTGAGAAACGGAGGGCAAAGAGAGGACTGGCTTGCACAGAGCGTTTGCTGCAGGACCTGAAAGGAGGAACACGGGCAGCCCCAGTTCCAACTGCCGCACAGAATGCAGGCTCACTCCCATGCTGAGGCCCATCCTTGAAACCCAGCTCTCCTGTGTGATGCTGCCACCAGCCTTCTCCTACCCAAATATCCTCCCGGCTCGGGTTATTTCAGCATTGGCCTTGCCATCCATTTGTGCTCTAGGACATCTAGGACACACGTGTCAGTAACTAAAAGCTATCACCATTGTTACAAAAAGAAAAGAGGTGTTGGAATATAAAGAATTTGTCCTCACAGCCTGTCGTACATGACTGTGGTTTCTTGTATGTGTGTGTCGTCCAGCACTTCCACGAGGAGCTCGCCCTGCAGATGGTGGTCAGCACTGGAATGGTGAGAGAAACAGTCTTCAAGTACGCCTGGTTCTTCTTCGAGCTTCTGGTGAGCTTCTTGTATGTTTACATCTGTGCTCAGTAGGGCATGAAAAGCACATTGCAGAAAGGCAATGAAGTGTCCTGTCTCAGGAACTGACATTTTACCCACTGAGTTGCTCCTGCTGGAAACCTGGATATATGACTTAAAATCTTACTCTCCTTCACCTCTCCACCTATCTTCCACCAAATCTTGTCGATTCTGTTTTGAAAATCTACCTGCAACACCTTGGTTCTCACCACCTTCACCACCTGCCACCTGGCTGAGCCGCTCGCGTCTCTCAGGTGCCTCTTGCTGTAACTTCCTCTTTGACCTGGCTGCATGCCACTTTGCCCTAGCCATCCTTTCTCCATGGAGCTCCCAAATTTAAACAGATAATGCCACTCTCCTCTTTAAAACGCTTCAGTGATTTTCAGAGTACGGGAACTAAAGCACACCTTTTGGCCACAGCCACAAAGCCCTCCTGTGCTGTTTACCTCCGTCTCTAACTGACTCATCTCATGCCTCCCCCACTCATCCAACCACGTGTTCCCCTTTTTCTTCTCTGAGATGCCAAGGCCTTTTGATCCTCAAAGGCTTTTTCAAATTCTCTCTCCCCTCTCCCCCGCTCCCTCCCATGCACACACTTTTCTGGTTCTTCTCTTTAGGTTTCAGCTTAAATGTCACCACCTCTAAGAGGCCCTGTCTGACCGCCTAATACTGTAATATGTCTTCCAGTCAGTTATTCTCCTGTTCAGCACCTTATTTACCTTCTAGCACTTACCAGAACTTATAATTGCTTCCTGACTTTTGGGTTAGATTTCTAGGATACAAGTCTATCTTTCCAGTTATCCTACCTCTAGACCCAGCACATGGTTTGGTATCATACAAGTACCAACTAATATTTGTTGGGGGAAAAATGAAACTTGTAAATCTGTTTACCCTACCATTTCTATCAGTTCTCTAGCAGAAAAGCAAAAGTACAATGTAGTTCTTTAATTGAAAATAAAGGGATTAATAGTAAACCTATTATGTTGTTTAATTGTTACTAGAAATGAAAAGATTTTTGCCATAAAGCCAATAAGAATAACTTTTGTTTATAAATGGAAATGCATTGTGAAGTGATGTTAAATGAAACAGGTATAAAAGGGCAGACACCAACCACATAAAAATGAGCAGATAATCAGCAGAATAAGAATTAGGAGCGGGCTGATAGTTAGTGATAGAGTTAGCTTTATATTTACCAGGTTCTTTCCCCTGTGGCATTAAGTGGATAATTTTTTGTCTAGAGAGAGAGAGAGATGGTCAGGTTTTCACCTGAGCTCTAGTTGATCTACACATGTTCAAGCCTAAGAAAGCGGGGACAACACTAAACAACACCCAGAGAACAGGAGGGTCGAAGGAAACAATAGAACACACACTGGGGTGGAAATGGGAAGTGGGGTGCAGTAGGGTTTTAAAAGACTTCAGGCCCATGCCACAGAAACACACCTAGGATTCAAATTCCTGAGAGTTTCACCAGGTTCCAACTCCTGGCTGAAGATTGGTTTTGCTAGAGAAGTGTCTTTTCAAAATTCATTCTCAAATCCCTGCATCAGAATCACCGGGTGCTTAGCAAAAATAAAGCAGATTCCTGAGACTCTCCATAGAACTACTGAACGCAATGAGGAGGCGTGGATGTCAGCATTGTACATTACCTCGTCTTCCTGGGTGGCGTCTAAGCACACTGAAGATCCATAGTCTCCGCCACCTCTGCTCTGAGGCCTAAACAAAGCTAAGGGTCTTTATGCCAAGCCAGGGCCAGCATTTTACATTCTAAAATCCATGCTGACGAAGTGGGTGGCTGCAGCTCACAGGTCCCAGAGCAACAACTTTAGCAGTGACACATGAGCTCCGCGTTCTGGCAGCCAAGCGGACTGGACATTATCCTCTTTCTTGAGGCATGAGAATATCAAAACCAACACTCATGCCCCATACATCCAGCTTCTGCTTACCCATCCCACCCGCCATCATGTTTCTCCATAAAGAAGATTCACGTGGTTCGTAATCCTTCTACATGTAATACGTACAAATGATCTCAATCTCAAACTAAATTCATCTGTCATACTGCAAGGTTTTTAAAAAGCAAGAAGCAAAAACTAAATTCGATATTGTAGACTCTCACAGGGAAAAAGGCCCTTCAATGAAAAGTAATATCTCAGTATAAAGATGTATTGTCATTTGCTCACATACACACGTATGTACATGCACACACACTTCACCTAATCATTCTTAGGTATTATTTAATAGTTATGTATTATGAGTGCTACAGTTGTCACACTGGAGAACCTAACTCTTAGGATATTGGTCCTCAAACCAATATCCTGTCATCCCCGTCATCCTGTCATCCTGCCATTCCTGTCATCCCCGCGCTATGTGAGGGTTCTGATAGCAGCTCTAGGGGCTTCTTAATGTGTCCTTGGAACCTCAGTGAAGCCCTGTGGGAGAACAGCCCTGAGGATTATCGCCACTGCACTCTCAGGGCACAAAGGCTAAGCGGGGGTCTGCCCAGGCCTCTCAGCCGGTGAGGGGCAGAGCCTTAATTCTGCAACTTTCTATTCCAGTTCTATGTCTCTGCCATTTGCCTGCCCTTCAAAGGTCAAAATTACAACACATATTGACCATATGCAGAAGTCAGCTTTAATGTATTGCTGCAAATATTATTCCGTTCCCAATTAGAATGAACTCAGCAGTGCTGGCCACTCCACATGGCAGCCTGGAGCTCTCCTGTGAAGGTACATCAGCATTCCATGTGTGTAGGGCAATGGCTCTGGCCTTCATGTAATTCTACTAATAGCTGGCATCTCTGAGAAAGGAAAATAACAACATCGAAAATGTGTTGTACATTTTACTGTTTGTGCCAGGCACCGTTTTAAGCGTTCTCTCATTTAATCCTCAACCTTGAAGCTGGAGTTTCCTGTCATCCCCAATTTACAGACAGGGTCCGAGGGAGGATGGTGGCCACAGGAGGAGTCTCCAGGTCCACCCAGGGCTTCATCAGCTCCACTTTGCTGCCCCTCACTGCAGGGAGCTAAGAACTATGGAAAAGGTGAAAGTTGCTTTTGACCTTGCACATTTATTTACTGGGACTTGGTAGGCCCAGGAGAGAAGGCAAAAGCTACAGCTGACAGTGCTTCTTCTAAGAATCCCTTATGCTAAACAGATGCAATAGTTGGAAAGAAAGCTCTTGGCAATCTGAGCACATGGAGGGGGTTGGTCAACCTGCAGATCACCCTAGACACCATTACCCAGGGCTCCACATGTTA
>PVKM010019924.1:0-23780 GCA_004027735.1 Carollia perspicillata | reverse complement strand
CCCGAATCTTCTTCACGTATTTTCCTTTCTGCCTTCCTTGCGTTACTGCCCAGCCCGCAACTTTGCAACACCCCACCATGGTGCTGAAACGGTTTTGGCTAGGGGTCACCCAGAGTCCTCTTCACTGTGAGATCCATTGAATTTTCTTGAAATAAACAGCTTGCTTGAGATGTAATTGTTATTCACCTACTTAGAGCATATAATTCAATGGCCTTTGGTATGTTCACAGAGTCATGCAATGGTCACCACCATCAATTTTAGAACGTGTCGCCACCCTTCTCCTCAATAAACCATGCCCATTAGGAGTCATTACCTGTTCCCACCAGGCCCCATCTGTAGTCCTAGAAATCTACTAATCTACTTTTTGTTTTTCTGGATTTGTCTATCGTGGATATTTAATTTAAATATAATTACCCAATATGTGGTCTTCAGTGACTGGCTTCTTTTATTTACTTATCTAATGCTTTCATGGTACTTCCATCTTGTAGCATGCATTAGAACTTCATTCCTTTTCATGGCTGGGTAATATTCCACTACGTGGATATACTTCCTCTGGTTTCTCCAGTCACCAGTTCATTCGGGCCATTTCTACTTTTTGGGTATTATGAATACTGCTGCTATGGACACTCACGTACATGTTTTTGTGTGGACATGTGTTTTTATTTCCCTTGAATCTATGCTGAGGAGCGGAACCATGGGTCATATGATAACTTGTGTTTAACATTTTGGGGAACTGTCAGATTGTTTTCAAAAACAGCCACACAGCTTTACATTTCTGCCAGTGATGTAGGAGGGTTCCATTTTCTCCACATCCTTGCCAACTTTTGTTATAGTCTGTCCTTTGGATTATAGCTATTCTAGTGGTGTGATGTAGTATTTTGTTATGGTTCGATTGGCTTTTTCCTGATAGCTAATGATGTTGAGTATTTTCTCATGTGCTTGTTGGTTATTTGCATATGATTTTAGAGAAATGTATATTCAGATCCTTTGCCTATTTTAATAAACTGGGTATTTATCTATTATTGAATTGTAAGAGTCCTTTATATATTCTAGATCCAAGTCCCTTGGATCTAGATATATAATTTGTAAAACTTTTCTATTATCCTCTGGGTTGTCTTTATACTTTATCTTTTTAAAAAAAAAATGAAGATTTTATTTATTTACTTTTAGAGAGAGGGGAAGGAAGGGAGAAAGAGAGGGAGAGAAACATCAATGTGTGAGAGAAACAGCGATCTGTTGCCTCTAGGACCAGGAACTGAATGATGCCTGCCAACCGAGCCACACCGGTCAGGCTGTACTTTCTCGATGATGCTCTCTGCAGCACGGTTTTTAATTTTGATGAAGTTTAATTAATCCATTTCTTCCTAGGCTGCTTGTGCTTCTGATTTTATAGCTAAGAAACCATTGCCCAATTCACGTAACAAATATTTACTCCTATGTTCCCTTTTAAGAATTTTAGTTTTGCCTCTTATATTTAGGTCTTTGATCTGTTCTGAGTTGGTTTTTGCCTGTAGTGTGAGGTAAGGGTCCAACTTTATTCTTCTGCATGTGAGTCTTCACTGGTTTAGCGCTCTTTGCTGAAGACTACTCTTTCCCCCATTGAATTGTCTTGATACCCTGGTCAAAAATCAATTCACCTTAAATGTAAGGGTATATTTCAGAATTTTTACTTCTCTTACATCGATCTACATGTCTAATCCTGATGTCAGTATCATGGAATCTTTTTTTAAAGATTTTATTTATTTACTTTATTTTTTTAGAGAGAGGGGAAAGGAGGAAGAAAAAGAGG
Organism: Carollia perspicillata; assembly: GCA_004027735.1. NCBI lineage: Eukaryota > Metazoa > Chordata > Mammalia > Chiroptera > Phyllostomidae > Carollia > Carollia perspicillata. Next base: position 21,991 of record PVKM010019924.1, on the reverse strand, counting down.
GAGAGAAACATCAATGTGTGAGAGATACGTTGATCAGTTGCTTCTCACTTGCCCCCATCTGGGGACCTGGCCCACAACCCAGGAACATGCCCTCACCAGGAATCGAACCTGCAATCCTTTGGTTCCCAGGCCACTGCTCAATCCACTGAGCCACACCAGCCAGGGCAGTATCACATAATCTTGATTACTATAGCTTTGTAGTAAGTTATGAAAGTGGGACATGTGAATTTTTCAATTTTTCCCCCCAGATTATTTTTGTTGTTTTGGTTCCCTTGTACTTCCACATGAATTTTAGAATTTTAGAATCAGTTTGTCAGTTTCTGCAGAGAAGCCTATTGGAATCTGATGGAGATTGCTTTGAATCTGTAGGTCTCTGATCCATGAACATGGGATGTCTTTCCATTTTTTAGGTCTTCATTTCTTTCAAAAATATTTTGCAGTTTTCACTGTGTAAGTCTTACACTGCCTTGGTTAAATTATTTCTAAGTATTTTATTCTTCACAAATTGTTTATTTAATTTATTTTTGGATTATATTGCTAGTATATAGAAATGTGATTGACTTTTATGTATTGATCTTGGATCCAGCAAACTTGCTGAACTTATTAGTTCTAATCATTGTTTAGTGGGTTCCTTAGGATTTTCTATATACAAAATCATGTCATGTGTGAACAAACAATAGCTTTACTTCTTTCTTTCTGGTCTGCCTTTACTTCTTTTTCTTGCCTAATCGCCGTGACTAGAATTTCATTACAGTGTTCAATAGAAGTAATGAGAGTAGATATTTGTGTCTTTTTCCTGTTATTAGGAGGAATTCAGTCACTCATCACTAAATAGGATGTGGAGCGTTTTTGTAGATGTCCTTTATATCATGCTGAGGAAGTTCCTTTCTATTCCTAGTTTGTTGATTGTTTTCGATCATGAAGAGCTGTTAAAGTTTATCACAGGCTATTCAGATGATCATGTGGTTTTTGTCCTTTATTCTACTGATATGATTGATGTATTACATAAACTGAGTTTCAGATGTGAAACCAACCTGTGTTCCTGGAATGTATAAACCTTGTTATATGTTCTTGGATTTGGTTTTCTAATATTCTGTTGAGGATTTTTATATCTATATTCATAAGATATATTAGTCTGTAGTTTTCTTTTGTTATGATATCTTTATCTGTTTTTTAAATCTTTATTGTATTTTTTCCATTACCATTCAGGCCCTTTTTGTCACCCTCCACCCAGCAACGACCACACTGTTGTCCGTGTCCATGAGTCCTTTTTCCTTTTTGCTCAATCCCTCCACTGCCTAACCCCACCCCACTAGCTGTCATCTGCTCTCCATCTACGAGTCTGTCTCTGTTTTGCTTGTTAGTTGAGTTCGTTCATTACATTCCACATATGGGTGAAATCATATGGTATTTGTCTGTCTCTGACTGGCTTATTTCACTCAGCATAATGTTTTCCAGGTCTGTTCATACTATCACAAAGGGTAAAATTTTCTTCTTTTTTATGGCCAAGTAGAATTCGGTTGTGTGAATGTCCCATAGTTGTTTTATCCACTCATCTACTGATGGACACTTGGGCTGCTTCCATATCTTGGTGACTGTAAATAACATTGCAATGAACATAGGGATGCTTATGTTCTTTTTAATTATTATTTTGGGTTCCTTCAGATATATTCCCAGAAGTGGGATTGCTGGATCGAAAGGCAGTTCCATTTCTAATTTTTTGAGGTATCTCCATACGGCTTTACACTGTGGTTGCCCCAATCTACATTCCCACCAACAGTGCAAAAGAGTTCCCCCTTCTCCACATCCTGGCCAGGACTTGTTGCTTGTTGATGTATTGATGCTAGCCATTCTGACAGCTGTACGATGGTATCTCACTGTGATTTTAATTTGTATTTCTCTGATGATTAGTGACATTGAGCATCTTTTCATATGTCTATTGGCCATCTGTATGTCCTCTTTGGAGAAGTGTCTATTCAGGTACTTTGCCCATTTTTGTTTGTAAGTACTTTATATATTTTGGATAGTAACCCCTTATCAGATGTATTGGCAAATATGTTCTACCATTCTGTGGGTGATCTTTTTATTTTATTAACAATTTCCCATGCTGTGCAAAAACTTTTTAGTTTGATGTAGTCCCATTTGTTTGTGTTTTTTCTTTTGTTTCCGTTGTGTAGGGAGATATATCTGATAAAATTTTGCTACGAGGAATGTCCAAGATTTTGCTGCCTATGTTTTCTTATAGGATTTTTATGGATTTGAGTCTTAACACTGAGATCTTTGATCCATTTTGAATTTTTTCTTTCTTTTTTTTTTCATTTTGAATTTTTTCTTGTGTGTAGTGTAAGAAGGTGGTCTAGTTTTCATTTTTCTGCATGCATCTGTCTAATTTTCCCACCACCATTTATTGAATAAACTATTGTTAGCCCATTGTATGTGCTTGCTTCCTCTGTCAAATATTAATTGTAAAGGTGTTGGTTTATTTCTGGGCTCTCTATTCTATGCCATTGATCTATGTGTCTATTTTTATGCCAGTACCAGGCTGTTTTGATTACTATGGCCTTGCAGTATGGTTTGATATTAGGTAGCATGATTCTTCCAACTTTGTTCTTCTTTCTCAGGATCACTGTTGCTATGTGGGGCTTTCTGTGGTTCCATATAAATTTCTGAAATATTTGTTCTAGTTCTGTGAAATATTTCATTAGAATCTTGACAGGAATTACATTGAATCTATAGATTGCTTTGGGTGGTATGGATATTTTAATTATGTTAATTTTTTCTAGCCACAAACATAGTATGTGCTTCCATTCATCTGTATCTTCTTCAATTTCTTTCTTCATTGTCTTACAACTTTCCATGTACAGGTCTTTTATATCCTTGGTTAGGTTTATTACTAAGTATTTTTTTCTTTTGAAGCAGTTGTGATTGGGATTGTTTTCTTAATTTCTCTTTCTGTTAGTTTGTTATTGGTGTATAAAAATGCAACTGATTTCTGGATATTAATTTTGTATCCTGCTACTTAGCTGAATTCATTTACAAGTTCTCGTAGTTTCTTGGTGGAATCTCTGGGGTTGTCTATGTACGTAATCATATCATCTGCAAATAAAGACAGTTTTACTTCTTCTTTTACAATTTGGATGCCTTTTATATCTTCTTCTTGTCTGATTGCTGTGGCTAGAATTTTTAGTACTATGTTGAATAAGAGTGGTGAAAATGAAAATCTGTGTCTTACTCCTGATGTTAAGGGGAACACTTGCTGTTTTTGCCTACTGAGTATGATGCTGGCAGTGGTTTTGTTATACATGATCTTTATTATGTTTAGGCTCATTCCCTCTATTCCCACTTTGCTGAGAGGTTTTTAAAAAGATTTCATTTATTTTTAGACAGAGGGGGAGGGAGGGAGAAAGAGAGGGAGAGAAACATCAATGTATGGTTGCCTCTCACATAGCCCTCACTGGGGACCTGGCACACAACCCAGGCATGTGTCCTGACTGGGAATTGAACCAGTGACCCTTTGGTTCACAGCCCACACTCAATCCACTGAGCTACACCAGCCAGGGCTGCTGAGAATTTTTATCATAAATGGGTGCTAGATTTTATCAAAAGCTTTTTCTGCATCTATTGATATGATCATGTGGTTTTAAGCCTTAATTTTGTTTATGTGGTAAATAACATTTATTGATTTGTGAATGTTTACCAACCTTGCATTCCTGGAATAAATTCCACTTATTCATGGTGTATGATCTTTTTGATGCATTGCTGTATTTGGTTTGCTAATATTTTGTTGAGGATTTTAGCATTTATGTTCATCAGGGTTGCTGACCTATAATTTTCTTTCTTTGTAGTGTCTGGTTTTGGAATTAGGATAATGCTGGCCTCATAAAATGAGTGTGGGAGCTTTTGTTCCTCTTGTATTTTATGAAATAGTTTGAGAAGGTGAGGTCTTAGTTCTTCTTGAAATGTTTGGTAAAATTTACCTGTTGAAGCCACCTGGTCCAGGGCATTTGTTTGTTGGGAGTTTTTTGAAGACTTATTCAGTTTCATTAGGTATAATCTGTCTATTCAGATTCTCCAGTTTTTCCTGATTTATTTTTGGAAGATTGTATGTTTCTAGGAATTTATCCATTTCATCCAGGTCGTCCAGTTTGTTGGCATGTAATTGTTCATGATATTTTCTCATATCACTTTATATTTATTTGGTGTCTGTTGTTATTTCTCCTCTTTCATTTCTGATTTTGTTTATTTGGGTCCTCTCTCTTTTTTTCTTGATGAGTCTGGTTAGAGGTATGCCTATCTTGTTTATCTTTTCAAAGAACCAGTCTTGGATTTATTGGTCTTTTGTATATGTTTTTAGACCCTCTTTCGTTAATTTCTACTCTGAACTTTATTATTTCCTTCCTTCTATCCACTTTGGGCTTTGTTTGTTGTTTTTTTTTCAAATTCCTTTATGTGTGAAGTTAGACTGTTATTTAAGCTTTTTCTTATTTTTTGAGACTTATTTTTTTGAGATAGGCCTGTAATGCTATGAATTTCCCTCTTACGATTGCTTTCCTGATGTCCCACAGATTTGGGATTGTTGTGTCCTCATTTTTATTTGTTTCGATGTATCTTCTGATTTATTCCTTGATCTCATTGACATATTCATTGTTTAATAACATGTTATTTAGCTTCCATGTCTTTGTATGTTTTTCAGTGTTCTTCTTGTGATTAATTTCTAGTTTCATAGCATTGTGGTCAGAGAAGATGCTTGTTGTGGTTTCAGTCTTCTTAGATTTATTGAGATTTGTTTTGTGTCCTAAATGTGGTCCATCCTAGAAAACAATCCAGGTGCACTTGAAAAGTATGTATATTCTGCTACTTTGGGGTGAAATGCTCTGAAGATATCAATTAAATCCATTTGATCTAGTGTGTCATTTAAGGCTGCTGTCTCCTTGTTAATTTTCTGTCTGGAAGATCTATTCATTGAAAGGAATGGGATGTTAAAATCCCCAACTATGACTGCATTTCTGTCAGTCTCCCCTTTTATGCCCATCAAGAGTTGCTTTATGTATTTAGGTGCTCCTATTTTGGGTGTGTAAGGGTTTTCTAGGATTATATCTTCTTGTTAGGTTGTTCCCTTTATCATCATGTAGTGTCCTTCTTTGTCCCTTACTATAGCCTTGTTTTTAAAGTCCATTTTGTTGGGTATAAGTACTGCAACCCCAGCTTTTTTTTCTTTTCTATTTGCGTAAAATATCTTTTTCCAACTTTTTTAGTCTGTATATTTTGTTTTGAGATGGGTCTCCTAGAGGCAGCATATATGTGACTCCTGTTTTCTTATCTATTCAGCTACCCCATGTCTTTTGGTCAGAGCATTAAGCCACTTACATTAAAAATGATTATTGACAGATATGTATGTAGGGCCATTTTACTGTTAGACTGTTTTCCTCTGTTATTTTTTCTTTCCCTTCTTCTTCTTCTTCTTCTTCTTCTTCTTCTTCTTCTTCTTCTTCTTCTTCTTCTTCTTCTTCTTCTTCTTCTTCTTCTTTCTTCTTCTTTCTTCTTCTTCTTCTTCTTTCTTCTTCTTCTTTCTATTAAAGCAAGTCCTTTAACATTTGTTGCAGTACTAGTTTGGTATTAACAAATTCCTTTAGCTTTTTCTTGTCTGGGAAGCTCCTTATTTCTCTTTTGATTTTAAATGATAGCCTTGCTAGGTAAAGTAGCCTTGGTTGCAGATCCTTGCTTTTCATCACCTTGAATATTTCACACCACTCCCTCCTGGCCTGAAATGTTTCTGTTGAGTAATCAGATGCCAGTCTAATTGGTGCTCCCTTGTAGGTAATTAATTACCTGCTTTTTTCTTAAGGCTTTAGGATTCTCTCCTTGTCTTTAAGCCTTGTCATTTTAATTATGATGTGTCTCAGTGTAGGTCTCTCTGGATCCAACTTGTTTGGGACTTTCTGAGCTTCCTGGACTTGTGTGTCTTTTTCCGTCACCAGATTATGGAAGTTTTTGGTCATTATTTCTTCAAATGGGTCTTGATCCCTTGCTCACTCTCTTCTCCTACTAGTATTCCCATGATATGGATGTCATTATGTTTCATGTTGTCCAACATGTTTCTTAAGCTCTCCTCATTTTTTAAAATTCTTTTTCTTTTTGCTTCCCTGCCTGGGTGTTTTCTACAGAGATTCTATCCTCTACTTCATCTGATCTACTGTTTATTTCTTCCAGTGTATTATTTATTTCAGATATTGCATTCTTCATTTCTGATTGGTCCTTTTTTATGGTTTCTATGTCTTTTTTCATGCTGTTGAGTATCCTAATAATCATTACTCTAAACTCTCTATCTGATAAATTGCTTGCCTCCATTTCATCTAGTTCTTCTGGAGAATTCTCTTATTCTTTCATTTGGGGTCTGTTTCTTTGTCTTCCCATTTGGCTGCTTCTTTTTATTTTCTGCCTTGGATGTTAAACTAATCAGATGTCAAACTGATCACTTGTTGATATGATCAAGCTGTCATCAGCAGTCCTGCTTAAGCACCACAGGGTGGGGCAGAGTAACTCCTGTGGGTGGGGTTGTTGCTTCCCTCAGGCTGACGCCACTGGGGGAGAGTGCTCTGCCTGAGAAAGATGGCTTCTGCAGTATGGGGCATGACCCATCACAGGGATCCTGGTAGCTATTCCTTCAGTTCTCTCCCCAGAGCCACCAGCCTCAGACTCTCCTCCAGTGTTTCTAGTCCACTCTGCCCTCTCTCTGCTGGAGCCCAGGGTAAGTGGCTACAGATGAAATTTTCTGTGTTGGCCTTTAAGAAGCTGTCTGTGTCTCCAGCCATCTCTCCCTGGAACACAGAAATCCTGCTGCTTTTTCACAGCTGGATGTTATCTGGGTTGCTTTCTGGCTGTGATGCTGTAGCCTGGGGAGCCCAGCTTGGGGTGTAGACCCCACACTTCTCAGGCAGAAACCCCCAGCCACTGAAATATCCCTCACGAACTTCAGCTGCTTCCCATCGGAGCCCAGCCAGCCCTCTTGTGTCTCATCTGCACTCCCTACCTGTCACGTTGTGGTGAAGTGGTTTCTTCTCTCTGTCTGTGGTAATACGGCTTCTCTCCAGCTAGTGTTTAGTTGGTTATTCCGGATGACTTCTCTACAGTTCAGTTGCAATTCCAGATTAGTCCTGGGAGGAGGTTAGTGTAGTTTCTACTTACTCCTCTGCCATCTGGGATCTCCTTTATCGGTTTTTGACACTAGGTTAATACTGACCTCATAGAATGATCTGGGAAGTGTTTCCTCTTGTTTCTTTTTAAATGACTTATTTTCCATATTGTAAAAATAGGAAAATATAGAAAAGTATAACTAAAATTAAATTTACTCATAATCCCACTATGTAGAGGTAAGCACTATTAATATTTAGGTGAATTTCATTCCCATTTTTTGTATGCTTATACATGTTAAAATACAAAATTGGCATCATGCTCTACATGGAGTTTGGTATGCTGTTTTGCTTTTTTTATGTTAAAATTACATTTGTGAGCTACAATGGAATATTATTCAGCTATAAAAAGGAATGAGATACTGATACATTCTGCAAGATGGATGGACCTCAAAAACATAATGCTGAGTGAAAAAGCCCAACATGGAAGTTCGTATATTGTATGATTTCACTTATATGAAATCTCCATAGCAGGTAAATTCGTAGAGGCAGAATGAAGATTAGTGGTTGCCAGGGGCTGGAGCCCATGTGTGTTTGGAGCTGGTGGTGGGGGTGGGGAGGGGTGCAGGGGGAGACTGTGAAATGCTTAATGAGTACAAAATTTCTTTTTAGGGTGATGATAATGTTGGAGCTAAAGAGAGGAGGTGGTTGCACAACATTGTGAATATACTAAATGTCACTTAAATATTCATTTTAAAATGGCTATCTTTATGTTGTGCAAATTTTAACTCAATAAAAAATTACATTCGTAAGCATTACTAGGTGTGATTAACGCTCTTTGAAAGTGTGATTTTAAAAATTAAAATACATATTAAATACATATGTGTAAAAAATTAAAACACATATTTGCTTGTGATGAGGTATAGTGATAATTAAGGTTTATGTATAAATCTCAGCATATCACAATGACTTCACCATAGCTACAAGGTATTTCATTAGAGATATGCCTTATTTTATTGCATATATAACTAATCTAAAATTTTATTATTATAGATTATGCTATAATGAATATCCTTAGGATTGTTTCTTATTTATTTAATTTTTATCAGAGAGGAGGAAGGGAGGGAGAAAGAGAAACATCAATGTGTGAGAGATACATTGATAAGTTGCCTCTCATATGCTCCCAACTGGGAATCTGGTCTGCTACCCAGGCACATGCCTTCACTGGGAATTGAACTGGCGACCCTTCAGTTCACAGTCCAGTGCTCAATCCACTGAGCCACACCAGCCAGGGCTGGATTGTTTCTTAGAAGTGAGTTATTATCTCCTGAGCTTTATAAGATACTATAGGAGAATATGTTCATGTTTTGAGGGTAGAGAAAAATTTATTAAGCTAAACACTAAAAAAAACCCCATAAAATTAGTGCCTAAATTGAACTATATTCAAATTAAAATGTTCTGTTCATCCAAGTGTCATTAAAAGAGTGAAACAACAAGATACATAGTAAGAGAAAATATTTACAAAACACATACAGTGATCCTTGAACAACAGGTATTTGAATGGCATAGTTTCTCTTACATGCAAATATTTCTCAGTACACACAGTACTGAAAGAGTATTTCCTCTTCCTTATGATTTTCTTTTTACTTTAAATAATTTTTATTTTTCGACTACAGTTGATATACAATTTTATATTAGTTTCAGGTGTACAACCCAGTGATTACATATTATATAACTTACTAAGTGATTATCCCAATAAATCTAGTACCTATATGATACCATACATAGTTATTACAATATTATTGACTGTGTTCCCTATGCCATACTTTACATCCCCATTACCACTCTGTAAATTCCAGTTTCTACTTCTTAGTCCTTTCAACTTTTTCACCTATTTCTCCAATCTCCCTCCCATCTAGCAACTGTCAAAATGTTCTCTGTATCTACGTATCTATTTCTTTTCAGCTTGTTCATTTACTTTGTTTTTTAGATTCAACTGTTAATATATATATTTATTGCCATTTGATTATTCATTTTTTTAATCTTTTTTCTTCTTTTCTTCTTAAAAAGACCCTTGAACATTTCATGTAATACTGGTTTGGTGGTGATGAAGTCCTTTAACTTCTTCTTGCCTGGGAAGCTCTTTCTATGTCCTTCAGTTCTAAATGATAGTAGTCTTAGTTGTAGGTCCTTGCTTTTCATCACTTTGAATATCTTTTGCCAATCCCTTCTGGCCTGAAAAGTTTTTGTTGAGAAAGCAGCTGACAGTGTTATGGGAGCTCCCTTTTAGGTAAGTAACTGCTTTTCTCTTGCTGCATTTAAGATTCTCTCTTCGACTTTAACTTTTGGCATTTTAACTATGATGTATCTTGGTGTAGCCCTCTTTGAGTTCATGTTGTTTGGGACTCGCTGTGTGATTCCCTGAGCTTGTCCTCTCCTGGGTACCTCCCAGCCCAGCACAAACAACAGCCATCGGCAGATTGCTTTGTAGCTCATGCCCGTGGCCCATCTATGTCTGTTTCCTTCACCAGGTTAGGGAAGTTTTCCATCATTTTTCTTCTTAATATTTTTATTTATTTATTTTAGAGAGACATCTTTGTCTCTAGACATAGAGACATCTGGACATCTATGTCTGTTTCCTTCACCAGGTTATGGAAGTTTTCCATTATTTTTCTTCTTAATATTTTTTTTTATTTATTTTAGAGAGAGAGAATGAGAAAGAGAGAGACAAATGTCGATTTGTTATTCCACTTATTTATGCATTTATTTGTTGATTCTTGTATGTGCTCTGTCTGGGGTTGAACCTGCAACCTTGGCATATCGGAATGATGCTCAAACCAACTGAGCTACCTGGCCAGATTTTTTCACATGGATTTTCAATTCCTTGTGCTCTCTGTTTGCCTTATGGCAACCCCCATGATGCAAATGTTGGCACAATTGAAGTTATCCCAGAGGCTTCTTATATTGTTTACACTTTTTTGGATTCTTTTTGCTTTTTGATGTTTAGATTGGATGTTTTCTGCTTCCTTACCTTCCAAATCTCTGATATGGGTCCTCTGCTTCATCTGCTCCACTGTTGATTCCCTTTAATGTATTCTTCATTTGAGTTAATTTGAGTTCACTTCTGACTGTTTCTTTTTTATATTTTCTAGTTTTGTTTTTATATTTCCTAACTCTTTGTTGAAGTTCTCACTAAGTTCATCTACTCTTCCCTAAGTTCATTGAGCATCCTCATAACCAGTTTTCAACTTTGCATCCAGTAGATTGCTTGTCTCCATTTTGCTTAGCTCCATTTTCTGGAGTTTTGTTCTGTTATTTCATTTGGGAAATGTTTCTTTGTCTCCTAATTTTAGCAGCTTCCCTATGTTTGTTTCTATGTATTAGGTAGAGCTGCTACATCATTCAAGAGGGTTCTTATATAGTAGGTGTTCTGTAGGGTCCAATGGCACAGCCTCCCAATCACCTAAGCCGGGCACTCCAGGTGCACAACCCTCCCCGTGTGGGTTGTGCACATCCCCCTATATAGTTGAGCCTTGATTGCTATTGGCATGTTAGAGATTTACCCCCAGGTGAATTGGCTGCAAGGACTGGCTGGGACCACCTTGGAGGATCAATCCTGCAGGGTCCCAAATCACAGAGCAGGACTTACTTCAGTAGGGCTCTGGTTTCTGCTGAGTCCGCCCCTTGAGTGTACTGCTTGTGGAGGTGGTTGGTTGGATGCTGCTTTGCCATGATTAGAAGCTGTCCACCAGGTACACTGACTCTGGGAGGTGCAGGCTGAGATCAGCTGCCACGTGTGTTCTGCCCAGGGCCACGGGCATGAGCTACAAAGCAATCTGCCGATGGCTGTTATTTGTGCTGGGCTGGGAGGTACCCAGGAGAGGACAAGCTGCAAACGAAGGCTGGCTTCCACTAGTGCTGGGCTTAAGGCCACTTAGAGAGAGGTACAGGGCATGCCGAAGGCCAGATGCTGCTTGTTTGAGAGATTTTTAAGAAAGTCTGATGCATGAGCCAAGACAGGCCATTTGTATGGAAGAGCCCCTAGAAATACCTTGGGCGGGGGGCCCACAAGTTAAGTGGGGCAGGGTCTCCAGGAATCACCAGAGTGGGGCAAACAGTGTAAGCCAGGTTGATGGAGACTCAGATATGGTGCCTGCTTGCCAGCTCTGTGCAGGGATGGCTCAGAAGAGGAGTAAGAACCGCTGCCAGCACTTCTATCTGAGAGAAAGCTGCCCCTCCAGTTCTCACCCAGATGCGAGAGAACTCAGTCCCAACCCATATGTCCCTGGTGCCTTTTGAGCTGCTACCCCAGTGTTGGAGCTCAGAGCAAGTGAGTCCAGTGTCCTTATGTAGGCCCCTTAGGAAGAACACCTGGGACTGAAGGAGCCCTTTGTCTCACTCAGCCACAATCCCTGCTGTTTTTCACAGCTAGATGTTTTGGGGAACTTCTCTTCCTGGCGCTAGAATGCTGCACTTTGGGGCCGGTGTGGAGCTAGGATCCCTCACTCCTGAGGGGGAACCTCTGCAGCCAAGCTAACCCTCCACATTTGTATCTGCCACACGTGAGTGTGGGACTGGCCCATTCTGCACCTCTACCCCCCACTACCAGTCTCCATGTGGCTTCATTATATCCTTAATTGTAGAACTTCCGTTCAGCTAGATTTCAGGCAGTTCTGAATGTTGGTTGTTCTATAGCAGGGGTGTCAAACTCGTTTTCACTGCAGGCTACATCAGCCTCGTGGTTGCTTTCAAAGGGCCGAATGTAATTTCAACTCTGTAACAGTTAAGGGGTAATTACATTTATACAGTCCTAAAATTATTTTGGCCCTTTGAAGGCAACCGTGAGGCTGATGTGGCCCCCAGTGAAAATGAGTTTGACACCCCTGTTCTATAGTATAGTTGTCATTTTGATGTCCCTTATAATTTTCTCAATAACATTTTCTTTTCTCCAGCTTACTTTATTGTAAGAATACATTAATAATATATATAACATACAAAATATTTGTTAATGGACTGTTCATGTTATCAGTAAGATTTTCTGTCAACAGTAGACTATTGGTAGTTAAATTTTGGACGAGTCAAAAGTTATATGTGGGCCCTGGCCGGTGTGGCTCAGTGGCTTGAGTGCCAGCCTGTGAAGTAGAAGATCACCAGTTCAATTCCCAGTCAGGGCACCTGCCTGGACTGCAGGCCAGGTCCTTGGCTGGGGATGTGTGAGAGGCAAGGCAATTGATTAATGTTTCTCTCACACATTGATGTTTCTCTCCCTCTCTTTCTCCCTCCCTTTCCCCGCTCTAAAAAATAAATAAATAAAATCTTTTTTAAAAAGTTATATGTAGATTTTTGACTGTGCCAGGTGTTGGTGCCCCTGACCGCCATGCTATTCAAGGGTTGACTGTGGTTAGTTAATGGCTTGGATCCAGAATATATAAAGATCTTCTATGAATTCATAAGAAACAGAACTGAACAATAATGAAAATATTATATATAAAAATTTGTGAAGGTAACTAAGGTAGTATTTAGAGGAAAATTTATAGCACTAAATGTACATATTTAAAAAGAAAAATTGTTGCAAATATGAGCCAATGATGCATTTCAGGACATTATATTCAAATACAGTACAAAAAATACGTATAAGAGAATCATTGAAAAATCAAACGTAATAGAGATTTTTTTAAAAAATAGGTTTCCTTTCTTTTTTTTTCAAGGTTTTATTTCTTTATCTTTAGAGGGTAAGGGAAGGAGAGAGGGAGAGAAATATCAATGTGTGGTTGACTCTCGTGCAACCCCTGCTGGGAACTGGCTCACAACCCAGGCATGTGCCCTGACTGGGAATCGAACCGCGATCCTTTGGTTCACAGGTCCACACTCATTCCATTGAGCTACACCAGCCAGGAGGCAATAGAGATTTTCTAATGCTAAATTTTGTTCTTCAAAAAGAATAATGAAATTGATAAAACTCTGATGAGACTAATAAAGAAAAAAAGAGGATGAACAAAAATTAACAGCAAGAATGAAGACGGGGATGTTACTAGATGTCCTGTAGACATCTGAAAGACACTAAGAAGGTATTATGAACAACTTAATGCCAATAAATGTGAAAAGTTTAGATGAAATGGAGATATCCCAAGAAATAATAATTTACCAAAAGTGATTCATGAAGAAATGGAAATTTTCAGTAGTTCCCTAGTAATTATAGAAATTGAATCAGTAATTCTAAATCTTCCCACAAAGAAATGTTGAATTATATTGAACATTTGAGGAAAATAAGAACCCATTCATATATAAACTCCTCTAGAAGTTTAGAAGTTTTGACTCCTGAAGAACCAAAGTTATCCTCCTTAACCCATTTCATGAAATCGGTATGTCGCCGACCCCCAGATCTGACAGGTTCAATATAGGGAAATTAAAGTCAATCTTACTTATGAACATAGATATAAAAACTCTCAATCAGGTATTTTAAAATAAAATTTAGCATTCTATAAGAAGGACAGTGCATATGACCAAGTTATAATCAATCCTAGGAATGTAAGTTTGTTTAATATTCAAAATCCACTTAATGTAATTTATCTTATTAACAGATTGAAGGAGAAAATTCTTATGGTTATCTCAATGGATGCAGGAAAAACATTTGATAAAATTTAACTCCCATTGAAATAAATGGATAAATAATTTGCCAATCTGGAACTTCCTTAATTTTATAAAGACTGTCTTTTTTAAAAATAGCTGACAGAAGCATCAAACTTATTGGTGAAACATTGTAAGTTTTCCCTTTGAAAATTGGAATAAAACAAAGATACCCATTACTACTTTTATTCAACATTAAACTGGAGGTCCTGGCCAGCACAGTGAAGAAAGAAAAGAAATAAGGATTGCCATTAGTTATAGATGATAGAGTACAGAGGAAATAAATAATAATCTAAAGATAATTAGAATTATTAAGAGAGTTCAGCAAGTTTCCTGGACTTAAAGAAACTCAACAAAGAAAAATCCATTGTATTTAACAGCAACAAAGAGAAAATTATATTTTAAAAAGGTGGCATTTGTGATATCATCTAAAAATACCAAATCACTAGGAATAAATCTAACAAAAATTAAGTAAGTCTCCTATGCAAAAAAAATTGGAAGCATTATGACAGAAATTAGAGATCTCAGTAAATGGAGATAAGGTATTCATGGATTGGTACACTCAATATTACAAAAATTGTCAGTTCTTCCAGAGCAACCTATAGGTTCAGTTTTATTTCTAATAAAAATTCAGATTTTTTTGTGGAACTTGACAAGATGAGTCTTAAATGTATATGGACAAACAAAAGGCCAAGAAGAACTAAGTCACTCTTAGAGGAAGAATGAGGTCGGAGAAATTGCTGTTCCAGAGTTCTCTAAAGCTATGGTAATTAAGACAGTGTGGCATTATTTGGGAGTAGACATTTCAATGGAATAGAGATAAGAGCACAAAAACAGACCTACACACTTGATTTCAGACAGACATGGCAATGTAGAGCAGTGGCAAAAAGACTTGATAAACTTGATAAACTTGATTGGAATAATTAGGTGTCCATATAAGAAAAGAATGAAATTGGACCCCTGCCTCACACCGTACATCAAAATGAACTCCAGGGGCATATGGACCTGTATCTAAAAGGCAAAACTGTAAAGTTTTGTAATAATAATGTAGAAGAGTATATTCATAATCTTGGGTAAAGGAAATTTTCTTAAAGCTCAAAAAGCAATACCACAAGGGAAAGGTGGATAAAATGAAGAATCTCTACTTATCAAAAGACATTCAGAGAGTGAAAAAGCAAACTATACAGTAGCAGAAGATAATTGCAATAGGAAAAACTAACAAAGGCCTTTTACCCAGAATAGTCACAGAACTCATAAGAATTAATAATAAAAGACAATCTAATAGAAAAATAGTCCCTGGCTGGTGTAGCTCAGTGGATTGCGCACAGACTGCAAACCAAAGGGTCACCGGTTCAATTCCCAGTCAGGGCACATGGCTGGGTTGTGGGCCAGGTCCCCAGTAAGGGGCACATGAGAGTCAAGCACACACTGACATTTCTCTCCCTCTCTTTCTCCCTCCCTTCCCCTCTCTCTAAAAATAAATAAAGTCTTTAAAAAAAAGGAAGAAGAAAACTTGGCAATCCAAAGTCATCAAGTTGCATATATTAAATATTACAGCTTTTTGTATGTCAATCATACCTCAATAAAGCGGTTTTAGATAAATAAACAAACAAATAACCTGGTGATAAGAAAAAGAAAAATGGGCAAAGACAGTTTTAAAAAAGTAACCCAAGAACAATAACATAGAAAGTTGTTTGACTTCTTTGGTAACCAGGGAAATATAAATTAAAATCACAATGAGATAGCACTACACACTTACCAAGTTGACTAAAATTTAAAAGCCCAATACCAGGTGTTAGCAAAAACATTTATTTATATAAACTTATACAAACTTGTACAACTACCTTGAAAAACAGTCCAGCATTGTCCACTTAAGCTGAAAATAATATACTCTGTGACCCAGCAATCCTATTCCTAGACAAATACTTTACAGAAACGAGTGCTTAGAGGACAGAAAGCATGAACAAGGATGGTCGTAAAAGCTTTGCTTGCAATAGTCAGGTTCCCAGGAAACAGAGGCTGAGATGGAGTTTGGGGTACAAGGTATTTATCCGGGATATTAGGGATCCACATCTATGAAAGGAAGGAAGAGGAAGTGGTGTTGAGCAGAAGTCGAACCGTGATACAGGTTCAGTGGCGTTCAGGCCAACTTGGCAGGGAACTCGGGAGCAAATACCGTGCGTCTGAATTGTCCCATTTCAGCTGAAAATGGTCTAGCCTCTAAATTCTTGCTGTGCTCGGTCAGGGGGCGCAAGCTGCTCGGGGAGAGGGCGAGGAAGCTCTGGTGGACCCCGAAGCAGCTCAGCCGCAGGTTCCTTTTGACCACGCTGCCTGCGACTGGACAGCGAACCCTTTCTTGAGGGGGGTCTCTGGGCGGCACATCTCTGCATCTGCCACAAGCGCAATGGGCTACAACCCAGATCTCTACCAGCTGAAGAACAGTTAGACTCTGCTGTGTTCACAGGCCAAACCCACAATTCCCTGTGTCCTCATGCCGACCAGGGCGACCACCGATCTTGTTGATACTTGACTTGGTCAGGCTTTAAATTCTAGCCCTTCCAGTTGGGTGTGCAGTTTCAGTTTGTATTTCCCTAAGGACAAATGATGTTGAGCATCTTCTCATGTGTTATGAGAAGGTATCTAACTATCTTCTTTCATCAAGTCTTCAAGTATTCTGCCAATTTTCAAATTGTACATCATTTTTGTGTAACTTTGCATATGTAATGTTGTATATGGCACATACATATAGGCCTGTAGTCCATATCAAGTTAATTTTTGTGTGCGGTACACGGTGCAAGAGTCGAAGGTCATTATGGTGTCGCACATGGCTGTTCGGTAGTGGCTGTCCAGCACCATTTGTTGGAAAGACCGTTTATCCCTGTGGAATTGCCTTGGTACTGTTTGTTGAAAATCAACTGATCGTATACACGTGGGTCTATTTCTATTTTTACACTAATATCACATTTTTTACACTAGCTTTTCAATTCACCTGAATTCATTTAGTATCAGGTCTGGATTTATTTTTTTGTCAAATAGTTAACCAATTGTCCCTGGGGGGAAAAATCACGTTTTTTATCTCTATTGTTTCGAGGACCGAGCTTATTATAGATAGATTTATTAGGCCATAGACAAGAGTCTTTCTGGGCAATCCTCTTTCATTGACGTGTCTGTGGTTTCAATCAGTTCTGTGGAGAATGTTTTGATTAATATTCCTACCTGAGACTGAAGAGAGGGCCCAGAGCTTCATTTTTCTGGGAAGACCGCCCCTCCTCGGCCCTCCAGCAGGAGTGAAGAGGGCTCCAGACATGTGCGTGCGCTCTCTCTCCCCGCACCGCCCAACAACCCGGCCTGGCCAGCACCCTCTGCCTCCGGCCCCTCCGGCCCCTCCGGCCTGCTCTCATCAGGTCTGTAATCCCTGTTCAAATCAGGTCCCTTTGGAGGTGCACAGTACTCAGGGTATCCCTCCACCTGGGCCTCTAAGCCCCCCGTATGGCTCTGTATTTCCCTTTTCTGACCTCATTGCCCACGATACTGCCATGTCCAGACATTTTTCCACTGGACTCTCTGAAACTCATGGTGTGGCATCATCCACAAACTCCCCCAGAGCCCCAACCGCATTCGGAACGTCCCCTTTGCTCTCTTGCTCTGATAGAACACTGCCTCCCCGTAAGGACTCGGCTCCCCTGCAGCCCCTCAAGTGATGGCTGTTTTCCCTCCTGTGTTCCCTTGTATTCCCAGGTTCAGGGGTGGGAGGTGCCCATTTTGCACCCCAGTGCCCCTTCTGTTTGCCCTCCTCCCTATAAACATTCATGGTTGAATGCCGCATGATTGGACATTTTTGCAGTCACTTACAGACAGACCTCCTGTCACTTGCCCCATTCAATGAAATTTTAGATCTTGACCCACAGTGATGCTCTCCAAGGCCCCTCCTACCTTCATTTTTTTTATTTCATCATTCATGTAGATGAACAGGCCTCTCAGCCCCTTGGCCTGTCCTTCAGGATCTTGGCTTTTGCGGTCTTTCAGCCTCTTGCTCCCATTACCAGACTGAACTGTGTAGCTGTTACCGGTCAATGCAGTTCCTTCCTTACCTCAGTGTCTGGATTTTGCTCTCTGAAGAACACGGCCTCTCCCTCCAGCCCCCTCCTTTCACTCCACTCCACTCTAACAATTCCTCCTGGAACTTACTGATCTGAAACCATCCCCAGCTCCGTCGCACCCCACTTCCCTCTTTGCTCAGCTCAGAATACAGTCACCTGGCAAAACCACAACCCAGGTTTAAGTCAACCCTCTACCCACTCCACACCTGCACCCATGGCTGCCCGGGGTGGACGAAAAACCCACCATGGGCAGACCAGTCTTGCTCCACTGAAATCTCTCCCTGGTTTGCTAAAAACATAGAAGAGCAAGTTCCAGGGCCTCCGCCACTCCTCCCCGCACCCACCTGCACCTGTGCCCCTCAGCTCCGCCCTCCGTGTTCCGAGTCCGGGTGACCCGCCCACGCTCCTCCTATTCAAGGACAGCCCCGCTTTTCGTGCACAGACGCCATCGCCATTCAGCTACCCAAGGACTGCCCTCCAATATTTACCCCCGTGCTCACCCACGTCATCAAAATTCCCCTCTCTTCGGGAGTATTCCCATTTACACATAAAAATGCCGCAATTTTTCCATCTTAAAGAGAAACCCCCTTTTGACCTTATGTTCCCACAGGCGCCCACCCAGTTTTCGCGGTCCTCTTTAAGGCACAGCTTTTGGAAGGGATGGGCTCTCCTCACCACCTCCACACCCTGCCCTCCCGTCGTGTCTCCCTTCCGCTCTCACCAGGCTACAGCTCTCGCAACTACAGCAAAACCACCGCTGTCAAGGACTCCCCAGGCTGTTACATCTCAGGCCTCACCCTCCTTTCCTCGCCATAGCCTGTGAGAGTTCATCCTCCTTCCTGGGCAGCCAGAGGCCCACCACCCTTTCCTGGTTCCCCTTCCACCAGCTGGTTGCTCCTCCTCTGTCTCCTTTGCGGTCTCCTCTGTCTCTCTCTCTTCTCCAATGCTCAGCCCTGGGACTTCTTTTCACCTCTGCACTCACTCCCTCAGCCGTCTCCTCCAGTGTCCTGCCTTTAAATGCCGTTCAGTTGCTGACGACTTCTGAAGTCATATTCCCGCCTAAGCCTTTTCCTGAATTCCAGTGCATTGTCTCTAGGCAGTCTCCTGGGACTGAATCATGGCCACACCACAATCGGGCCCACATCGCCAGCTCTTCCCAGTCCACCCCTAGTCCGCTTCCCTGTAGAGATCCGACTCTTGAACCCCAGTCGAGGGGATGAAAAGTAAGACTTCCCCTCTGCACGGGCTATGGAGCCGGGGGGCGGCTGGAGTGGGGGCCGAAGGCTCAGCGAACGTGGCAGGCTGGTAGATCCACACTCCTCCACTCTGGGCTGGTTGGGCAGCACGGTGTGAAGCTCTCCCGGCTGGGTCAAGGCAGCCACCGAGGCTGCATCTCACAGGCACACCGGTGCCTGCCCCTGTGCCCTCTGCCAGCGCTGTGTCCTCTCCCTGCCTTCCTCCCCAGGTTCAGGCACCACCCTCAGGACACCGCCCACCCAGCTTGTGGCCTCCATGCCAGGCTCAGATCGTCTCCCTCTGGGCCTCATAGCTCTCCGGGACCCCATAGGGACCCAGTCAAGTGGGGAAGCCCTCCAAGTCTCTCTCCCACCTTCTCTGGACTCACTGCTCTGGAACCGTACGTAGGGAACCCAACCCACATAGGCTTTCATGGTGGGTCACATCACCTGGCCCAGCACACACAGATGGGAAGCCGAGAGTCCCGCCCGCTGCAGCAGGGGACACTGAAGCCTCCTGAGGGGGCTTCTCGGCAGCAGATGTGACACAGGGCAGTCTTCTCCCACACCACGCAAGGCTGCAATTTTGCAAACCAAGAATTAAAGGCTGGAACACTCCACGCCCTGCGGTCTCGCGATCCTAAAGGAGGATGGGCTTCCCTCAGGAGCCGTGCACATTGGCAGGAGGCGCCCGGGCAAACGAGCAATCTCCAGGCAATGCCAGTCTGCTTCTTTCCTCTTCTTCGGAGCTGCTGGCCGCGTCTGAGTGCAGTTACTAATCCCGTCCTGTGCGCCCGTGTCACTCTCCCAGACAAGCAGTTTATTCGCAACTCGCCCACTATCAATTTCAACATGCAATTTGCAATGAAATTTGACTGATCAGCAATACCATAATTAGTTGCACATGTCTGTGCCTGTATTTGTTTGGCGTAGGGTCTTTTTCGTTAAAGTGACGGAGGCCAGTAAACGCCATGACCTTGCTCTGGGTCATCGACTGGCAGCCGTCGTATCTTGGGGCAGGGGCAGGCGGGCTGGTGAAGAGATCGTGGGGACTTGAAGCTGTGGCACGTAGCGCTGTTTTTCACCTTAGCACTTTTGCGTTCACCAAGAGTAATCGGAGTTGGGCAGGTGATAACGCTTGTCCATGAGGAAGAAGCCAGCTGGTGTTCCCTTCCCTGGTCTCACCCTCCAGTGTGCCGAGATCTATTTGCATACCCCCAGTAACAGGCGGCTTCTGACCCGATGAGAAGCTCTACTTGTGAGAAAGTTGTTCTCTGCCAAGGCTCTCACCTGCCAGTTGTAGGTCTGTCCTACCTAGTCCAGGGTCCTGGTCTCAACTCAGAAGTCACATTGCATGAGCTTGGGCCAGTCCCGAAGCCCCAGTTTATCCACCTGCGGAGAGGGAACCCAGTTGTCCTGTCTCAAGGATTGTAACAGAGTGTCCAGCTGTGAGCAACAGAAATTGACTCCTAGTTTAAGTAGATTGACTTAATCGACTTGGCAAGAAAATAATGATACTGAGTGGCTCAGAGACTCTCTGGGCAGAGCAGAGAAGCAGCCCCAGAGCCCACACAGCCACAAGCTGAGCCCCGCTGCAGAACTGGCTCCGGCAGGACCCGGCTGCCATCACTGTCACCCCCACCACCCTGCACTGGGGCTGCTGGCCGGGCTGCCCCATGCCCTGTCCATGCCCTTGAGTGCCACCAGTTCCCTGGGCCCAGCCCCTTTGGTCCACTAACTCCCGGGTCACACTCTGGAGCCACATGTCTGACTGTCAGAGCCTAGGTCCTGGGCCCCTCCCTGCCCAGCCACAGGGAGGCTGGGAAAAGTGTGCACGTGGTACTTTCAGCCTCAACAGTGGAAGCGGCTCTGCCCCAGAACGTGGGGAATTCCCCACCACAGGAAGAGGGTTCAGATCCTGGGTAGCCAAAAAGAAGAACAGAGAATCAAATAAGGTAATAGATGTTAAAGAGGTTTGAAACCGATCAAGTTCTACCCACCTGCCAAAGATTATTCATTCTGTAACTATTTCTGCAGACGCAGAGCAGAGACTGTTGTGGTCCCTGAACTCAAAGACAGCACAGCACGGCCAGGGAGTACGGAGGCTGGGCTGGATGACCCCCATTCCCAGCGGGGGCTGGTGGCCTTGGTGGGTTCCAGCGTGCCCAGGTCGTATGCTGATTCACTATGAAGCACCAAGCCCCAGCGGGACGGGCAATCTCTGGGACTTCTCAGGCAACCCAGTGCTTGCTTGGAGGTGGGTGGTGCCTCATATTCTCACTGTATCTGGGGCTGTGTATCAGGCCACTGATGGCTTATACAGACGCAGGGCTAAGGAATCCTGTCCGTACACGCCTCTCCCCTACTGAGAGCTTTTGTGGTTTCCCTGCTCAGCATCCGTCCCCATCCCCCTTCAGGGAGTAGCACCACAATTGTCACCCGAGGAACTACTCCTCCTGTCATTTTCAGCTCAGGTGCTTCAGGTGGAGGTAGTCTCTGGCTGGACAGTCCCATGTGGAGCAGAGCTGCACAGCACAAGCGCATTAAGCACTATGTGGAGTTGCAGAGTGGTTGGCTTGGGGACGGGCATGTGACCCAGGACAAGCCATCAGACCTGGTCAGAGCCAATACCAGCTCTTTGAGTGGCTCAGAAAAAACATGTCCTTCCACTTGGACTTAGAGATGTGAGAGTGTCAGCCTGGAGCTGCTGGGTTCTCAGAAGACCTAACACCTGAGGTCAGCAAGCAGACCTGTGGGGACACGGGCACAGAGGGAGATGGCCTAACAGGAGACTGTGCCCAGGAGGCAGCTAAGTCTGAAGGGCGCGCAGGAGGCCTCTGAGGGCTTGCCCCAGCCTCGTGCGAGCAAACTGAGCAGCCCACTGAGGGCCCAGAGCTGG
>PVKM010019923.1:0-23771 GCA_004027735.1 Carollia perspicillata | reverse complement strand
AAGATGGAGGCATAGGTAGATAGGCTTCACTTCCTCACACAATGAAAACAAAGATAACAACCAATCTATAAACAAAAAACAACCATGCTCTGACTGGTGTAGCTCAGAAGACAGAGTGCTGGCCTGAGAACCAAGGGATAACTGGTTCAATTCCCAGTCAGGGCACATGCCTGGGTTGTGAACCAGGTCCCCAGTAGGGGGCACAAGAGAGGCAACCACACACTGATGTTTCTCTCCCTCACTTTCTCCTTCCTTTCCCATCTCTCTAAAAATAAATAGTCTTAAAAAAAAAATCCAGAACTGACAGAAAATCAAACTGTATGGAAGTCTGACAACCAAGGAGTTAAAAAAGAAACATATATCCATACCTGTAGGAGGGGTGGAGACAGGAGGACTGGGCAGAGAGGACGCGCAACAATGTAGTGGCTTGCGGGGGGGCAGGTGAAGTGGCACTGGGTGAACTGAGATATCCCACATTCCCATGTGGATACACCAGGAAGAACAACTGAGGAGTGAGACAGACCACAGCAACCTAGGGTTCCAGTGCAGGAAACTAAAGCCTGAAAAACTCTGGCTGTAAAAATCTGTGGGGGTTGCAGTAGTGGACAAAATTCCCAGTCTCACACGAGAGTCCATTGGAGAGACCTACAGGGTCCTAGAACAAACACAAATCCACCCACCCAGAAATCAGCACCAGAAGGGCCCAGTTTGTTTGTGGGTAACAGGGGAAGTGACTGAAAGCCTGCCTAGAGCCAAGTAAGCAGCACTGTCTCCTCTCAGACCCCTCCCCCACAAAACAGCACCACAACACAGAGAAGGCTGCCCCGCCATGGGTTATCCTGCCTGAAAAAATACCCAAGGCTCTGCCTTACAATGTAACAGGTGCGCGGAGACAAAAAACTATGACCCAAATGAAATTCCAGAAAAAGAACTAAGCAACAAGGAGATAGCCAACCTATCAGATGCACAGTTCAAAACACTGGTTATCAGGATGCTCACAGAAATGATTGAGTATAGTTGCAAAATAAAGGAAGAAATGAAGTCTATGCAAAGTGAAATAAAGGAAAATGTACAGGGAACCAACAGTGAGGGAAGGAAACCAGTACTCAAATCAACGATTTGTAACAGAAAGAAAAAATAAACATTCAACCAGAACAGAATAAGAAACAAGAATTCAAAAAAAAGAGCAGAGGCTTAGGAACCTTTAGGATATCTTTAAACATTCCAATATCCAAATCATAGGGGTGCCAGGAGAAAAGGAAGAGCAAGAAACTGAAAACTTGTTTGAAAAATATATAAAGGAAAACTTCCCCTATCTGGTCAAGGAACTAGATATGCAAGTCCAGTACACTCAGAGAGTCCCAAAGAAATTGGATCCACCCAGAAACACACCAAGGCACATCATAATTACATTAGCCAAGATTAAAGAGGAGAGAATCCTAGAAGCAGCAAGAGAAAAGGAGACAGTTACCTACAAAGGAGTTCCCATCAGACTGTCAGCTGATTTCTCAAAAGAGACCTTACAGGCAAGAAGGGGCTGGAAAGAAGTATTCCAACTCATGAAAGGCAAGGACCTACATCCAAGATTACTCTACCCAGCAAAGCCTTCATTTAGAATGGAAAGGCAGATAAAGTGCTTCTCAGACAAGGTCAAATTAAAGGAGTTCATCATCACCAAGCCCTTATTATATAAAATGTTAAAGGGACTTAGCTAAGAAGATAAAAAAATATGAACAGTGAAAGGACAGCAAACTCACAGTTATTAACAACCACACCTAAAACAATAGCAGACTAAGTGGTCACCTAAAACAGGAGTGAAGCCACAGAAATGGAGATCACGTGGAAGGTTAACAACAGGGGAGTGGGAGGAGGCAGGGGAGGAGGTAGAGAGAATAAGTAGCATAGACGGTGGGGAGAAAATAGACAGGGGGAGGGCAAGAGCAGTGTGGGAAATATAGAAGCTAAAAAACTTATGACACATGGACATGAACTTAAGGGAGGAATATGGGTGGGAGAGGGTGTGCAGGGTGGAGGGGAATGAAAAGGGGGAAATGGGACTACTGTAATGGCATAATCAGTAACATATGTTAAAAAATAAATAAAGCATATGAAGCCCCTAGCATGGTGCCTAGAACATAGTAGGTATTCAATAAATGCCATTTGTTATTATCTTTATTAAAAAAAACTTTCTGTGGTATACCAGCTAAAAATCTCTGGCCTAATCTTTTATACCTTAAACCTGATCTATCACCTTGATAGAAAACAGAAAGAATTCATAATATGTAAGTTAACATAAATAGCATTCAGTATGTCAGTGATTGTTTTCTGTCGAAGAAGACAAAACCAACTAAATTTGGATCAGGAACTTCGCTGGCTCTCAGCTGCTCCGCCTGTTAAATGAAACAGACTGTGTAAGCTATCTGTGACCCAGTCTGACAAAAGGGTTGACTCTTATGAAGTCTAGAGATAGAACACTTAAGAGAAGAATTTCTTTTTTCAAAAAAAAAATGAAGGAGTTGGTTCTTAAAAATTTCAGCAGTGAGTGGATGAGTGAATCAGCATAACATCCTATCTTCCAACATTTACATATTCCTTCTCCAGGCCTCAGCTCCTTTCTGGTATCATGTGACTCTCACCACTAAGAAAGTAGACTCTGCAGTCAGTTACTCAAAATCTCCTTAACTGAACTCCTCACTCTCCAATAGTGCATCAACCCCAACCTCCCCCATAGGCCTGCTCCATTGATTATTCTCATTAAGAGACTTAATGGGTCACAGCCCTGGCTGGTGTGGCTCAGGTGGCTGAGTGTCATCCAGTAAACTGAAAAGTCACGGGTTTGATATCCAGTCAGGGCACATGCCTAAGTTGTGGGTTCAGTCCTGGTTTGGTCCCAGTCCAGGTGCATACATGAGGTAACAGATGGATGCTTCTCTCCCTCACATTGATGTTTCTCTGCCTCCATTCCCCTGCCTCTAAAATCAATAAGCATGTCCTTGGGTGAGGCTATAAAAAAAATCACCTAATGGCTTACAATTTAACTTTTTATTGATCAATTCGAATATCACTTGTTAGTATTCGCTGTTTAAAAAGAACCATTGGTTTTTTGACACAGTTAGGAACAAAATCTTGACAACTGGATATTTACTAGAATCTATGAAATGAGATTTGCAACAATAAATAACCACTAAATATTTACTCCAATCCCACCCAGACACAGCACATCATTTTACCAGTAACCCAAAAAGAAAACTTATAACCATGACATTAAGCAATGGCTAACAGTTTGATTTTTAGGGTAAGCAGACACATAGAAGCATCCAATGATTTGCTTTTGTCTGGGTGTTTTCATTCTATGCCCTCTTTTCCTAAAGCCTAAAATAAAAGATGGATAAGTTTCAAAAAGGACACTATTTCAAGTACTATGATTTTCTAATTTCAATACTAAAGCAATCCACTGTATATTACTCTAAAAATTAATAATGTTCTTAACTGTCTACTCTGAAAATCATAATCACCATCTATAACTCAAACTATTTTTTAAATTTCTAATAGTATTGTTTTATGCTCATAAGTAAAATAATGCCATCAATATTTTAGCCGTCTGTCATAAATGAAGTAAAATCCATTTTAGGAGGATTTAAAACTACCACGTAAATTTCCAATACCCAAAGACCATTAAGTCTCATTAATTACAAAATCCTGGGCTGGACTCTTAGCTACAAATTATGAGTTGAAAGGATGTGGGGTTTTTTTGTTTTTGTTTTTTTACTTTCCAACACAACTGCACATTAAATCCTAAGGAGAACTCATATAAACTTATTTCCAACTTTATATCTCTAAAAAGTGCAAATTCTAGATTCATTTCCCCCAAATACAATAAAATTACTATTCTGCAAGAAAAACTTACACTTCTGTACGATTTCATGTTAATGAGATAATTTAACATGCAATCAACATTTGGTGAGTGAACTGTGCTATGGGCCTTACAAATATTAAACCATGTATGTCAGTCACAACTTCATGAGGTAGGTACTATTACTATAGTAACATGTCAACATGCCTGGCACAGCACTTTATACATAAAAGAAAATAAATGTTGCCTAAAAACCTGACTTTCATAAACATTATTCAAACTGATTAAATGTATTTAAGAGGTTGTTGATATATTAAGACATTTTAACTTTTAGTCACTTGCTTAAGATAACTCCAACAACCAAAATTTCTTCAGTACTATGCTGACAGCTACATGTAGGAGGAGGCAAGAGCTGACAATTGGTTGCTTTGTCTCATAATAATCTTGTCGCCATAGAGAGAGCAAGTTCTTATATAAGGGCACAGAGAAGTGAGCCTAATAAATCAGCCGAAGCAACGATTCTTTAAAGTGATGCTTACCCTCTGCAGCTTCCTGCCATCAGCTGGGTCATGACCTCAATTGATGAAGGTATTTCTCACTCCCAGCACGAGCACAGTAAGGACATCTTCACAGCAGGTCTTGAGAAGTCAGTCTGTCTATTGCTCTCACTACTTTTCCATCATCTCATTTTAGTAAGACCACATAAACCACGCCAACGGATGAGTTTCTGCCTTTTATTCTTCAAGTTAGAATGGGGCTGTAGTGCTTCTAACTCTGTCTCTAACAGGTATCTGCTCGTAATCAACTAAGAAAACATTTTCAGAAACATGACTCTTCTCAACTCTCCTTCAACCATTTCTTCTCACAATAAATAACTGTTCTCTAAGTCTCCCACCGCCACAACCACCACAAGCTCCAACTTTCCAATATGTTGCACGGTTTTGAGGATCCCTTTAAATTGTAAAAAGTCAATGGTAGGTAAGATTCCCCAACAAAAATTTGACACTGCTGAAAGTTAAGAGGATTAAGTCATAATTTTTACATGGTAAATTTCTTTTTGTATACCTCTGACATGCTTGTTTATTAGATATGGTTCTACATTTTTGGCCTGTTTATCCACTTAGAATTCTAGATCTTTTTCTTCTACAATACAGAAAATTACTTCTTCCATAGATTTTATTAGTTTATTTTTCTTCCAAGTTGATTGCTCTTCATATACAATATGTACAACTTATGTTTTTCTGGACTCTTGTTTATTTATCAGGGTATTTTCAAATTTTATTTACTGTTATAATTTTAGCAATTTCACTGAAAAAAGTGTTGAGCAACAAAAGATCTCACAATGATGCCTACATAAAACCACTACAGGCATTTTCTGCTTTTCAAAAGTTCATGCTACACCACTTTGACAAAACACCTGCATTACTGCATACCTGTTTTTGCTAACTAAAAAAAAATCCAAACAGAATTTTTATTTTTATGAAAAAAGGAGAAAGGTAAAAACAGTGTTCAACATTTGTTTTGTAGCAAGCCGTGGCAGGGGTAGTATGTGCCCTGAGCAGCAAGAGTGGCACTACTTTTACTTTATGTTAGTGTTATTTTTAGGTTTTATGTGCTATTTGACATGATTTGTTGGGTTATTTTGGGGGTCAAAATTTTCCATATAAATTAATGGTACAGTTCACTCTTGAACACCACTGGTTTGAATGAGTCCATTTATATGCAGAATATTTTCAGTAAATACTGTAAATTTATTTTCTCTTCCTTATGATTTTCTTAGCAACTTTCTTTTATCTAGCTTATTTTATTTTAAGGATACAGTACATAATACATAACAAAAATATGCTAACCGACTGTTTATGTTATCAGTAGGCTTTTAGTCAACAATAGGCTATCAGTAGTTAAGTTTGGGGGGAGTCAGAAGTTACACATGGCTGTCTGACTGCACGAGGGGTTGGCACCTCTAACGCCCACCCCCACCCCTTCTTCCTGCTGTTCAAGGGCCAACTGTAATTAGTTGCTTCTTCACTTTACAAAAGATTTCATAGGAACACTCTACTTTTATATGGGGAAAACCTGTAATTACTATAGATCCCACTACAAACTTTGACTAATCCAGCTCTTTGTCCTGTAAACTCTAAGCCTTTCTAATAAATTCCACGCCTGGGAACAGTACCTCTTCAGAAGTGACAGGCCAACCTTTATTCACGTCTTCAGGATGGGAAAGAGGGAGGCAGGGTCTCCACTATAGCTTCTTTCAGGATGTCAGAAGTTCCCCAAAAGGGGATTGCCCTGTGCCATTATTACTCCAACAACTAAAAATTGCCTTTTAAACTAGAACTGATAGCAAACAGAAAATAGAAATCAGAAGGACAAAATTAAAACAAAATAGGAGTGGAATAGGAAAGCAGAAGAGTCAAGACCACCTTCACCCACCTACCTATTTCACATGGTGCCATTGATGGTCATGCTACTGGACCCGAGCTGCCTTTTCTAAGACGTCAAAGTCACATGCCTGTGGGTCAACAGGCACCAGTTTCATGGTCAAAAACTCTTCTATTTGCCCATTCTCTCATAAATACCAATACTTGTCCTGAACGGATTCATGAAAATGGGTATGAACCAATCAATGCAATTTTATCACCATTACTGAGGAAAACCACAAACAATGGGAAAACCTGACCTGTGAGTGAGTCCGTTCTACAAATTTAATTTAGGAAGAAATCCCTGATAGGCTCGGGTCAGACAGATGCAAGAAAACAGGCTCTGCTACTTACTGGCCCTATGCGTAACCTTGGACAAGTTAATTTTTCATAGCTCTAAAGATAAACAACACCAAGGTAGAGCTTGACATAAAAAAAAAAACGCTCAAGTGATAACAGCCCTCACTGCCTTCCAGAGGTAAAAGCTGGGAGTTAGGGGCACAGGGATGGAGCCAAGCCCACCTGTGCTGCAATTCTGGTTTTGCAGCACGCTGGCCGTGCAACAGTAAGCAAATGACAGCCATCTTTGTCATAAAGGTGGGATAATGAATTGAAGCATTTAGCTAGTACCTAGCATACACCAAATGTCAACAAATGGCAGCCACTTTTCAATTGTTAATACAAGAAAGAGATATCATCAGTGTTTATCAATGTTTCTCAAAGAGTAGTCAGGGCAACAATGAGTATCAGAAAGATCTGACATGTCTGGGGGAAAAAAAAAACATGTCTCAGCCCACCCTATTCAAAAAAGCTCTCCAAGAATGGTACCTAGGAATATTCATTTCTGAATCGAACTTCCTTGAGATGCATACTAAAATTTAAGAATTACTGATCCAGCTGGCTTTGTGTTGTGTCACAGTAAATTAAGACTTATCTTCCAGTACTTCTTTACTTTACTAGGAGAATTACCAAGTAACTGGTTTGTTTGCTCGCTTGCTTGTTTGTTTTTAATATATCTGGGCACTGTTTTGGACCTGGACATTGAACAGACAGGCTCACTCCTACTTCGTTTTCCAATGGCATTACTTTGACCTTTTTTCCCCTCTCTGACGAGAAGCTGGCAAACTATGTCCTTGGTCTGTGGCCAATTTTGCACAGCCCCAACCTCCAGAGGAACATGCGTTCAAAACATGTTCTTTAAAAAAGAAGAATTATGTGATAGAACCCAAATGTGGCTCACAAAGTCTAAATAAATTATCTACTGCTTGAACCTTTACAAAAAAGTTTGCCAGCCACTGGCAGCCTGAAAATGTTTTTAAACTCCAAGTCTCAACACAATGTATTTTTTTAAAGGAGAGAATTATAACAGAAAATATTCTAGTAGATATTTTCTACTGCACCTAGTGGAGGGAAGTACCATTGCCAAAGTTTCTGATGTTTTCTGTGTGTGTGTACATGTGTACTGGGTAGTGATCAAATTGCATTTGGTTGAAATCAAAAAAGTTTTTAAGTCATTGAAGGTGGTATAATTGGTTAACAAGTATTTATTAAAACTCACAGAGTAATTTTTATGATAAGGGTACTTTGGAGAATACAAAACCATACAAAATGATCCCTGCTGTTTAGAAGTTAATACCTTATTTTTTCATTGCAAAATAGAAATGAAATCTGCTGTATGTAATACACATGGCTGTAAGGAAAAACTGGAATCATCAATGCCAAGTACTTCAAAAGCATTATACAAACAAAGTATTTTAGTTATACTAAATTGTATTGAGCACATACAGGTTCTTTAAGAACTCCCTTAGTTCCCAGTTTCCTCCAACCTTGGAAACAATTCTTTCTCCCTTTGTGTGTGTGCACCTGCACATGTATGCACATATGTGCACATGTGTGCTGGAAGCATAAAAAATAACATTAGATGCCTCTGTCCTTTGTGTTATCCATTAATGGCTTCTCCTCATCGATTTAAAATACATATTCTTTTATCTTTTTCTTGCTTCCATTATGAAAATTATTTGATTAAATCCTTGTGCAAAAAAATTAAGACTGATTTAAAATTTTTAAGTAACAATCTTTCCCTTTATCTTCCCAGAGCACTAATTTCCAGGGATTTTGTGACTGTTTTGAACAAGCTAAAAATATATTAATTTTGTAATATAGTTCAGTAACTTTGCATAGAAACACCTTCCTAGGTACACACACAAGATGACACTTGAAAATGTTTTCATTATATGAAATGCACTGCAAGCACACAAGCCCCAAGTAATGTAAATAAATAAAAGCTGCTGCAATGCTGAATGCATGTTTGCCTTATACCACGAAGAGAAACACTTGCACAGTGCACACCATGTTGTTTTAACTTGAGATGCCATAAAGATGGGATTTACGCATTTGTGTAAACACAGGAGGCTGCAAATGTGGGTGTGTGTCAGGGAAAGAGGGTTGTAAGCAGAAGGGGTGGGACTTGCCAGGAGCAGCTATTTGAGAAAATTCCTTTTTCTTTCCCATTCATTCTTTCTAGCTTCAGTGTCTGGCACAGTCTTTGCAATTACTCACTGGCTTTTCATTCTAAAGACAACTACCAACCTTTCAAAACTTCCTACAGTGTTTTTCAAACGCTTATTTTTTAAACGGCTCCAAATCACTCAGTATTCGTTTTATATAAAAAACAAACTATTAGCCCATTTCCTCATTCCAAACACCCAGTACGTTACAGGTTAAAAAGGATCCTTTGTTGTGTGCCCAAAAATAACACAACGCTGCATTGGTAAATTGGAAAATAAGGGATTACTTTGTTTCCAAGAATGTCAAAGCTATTACCATACATTTTTGTTCTGCCCCAATTTCATGTTCCTTTTAGAGAATTTGCACTCCTAACAACAAAGCCAATCCGATCGAACACCCCTCTCCTTTTCGCTTAGGACACTCCATTAATAAACATAAGGGCTGAAAGAGGATGCCAAGCGGGCCAGTTTTCCGTGTGCACAATGGTATCCGTCCAAAGCAGTATCTCCAACCACAGTGAAAGTTGTCTTGCAGATGCCCACCCCCAACCGGCCGTCCTCGGCTTCACAGCCCAGGACCAGAAGGGCAGACGGGCAGAGAGCCTTTACCTTTCAGCTCCCCACTCCAGAGGAGGGGACGAGGGGAAAGGCAGGACAAGAGAGCAGAGTAGGAAGGTGGGCGAATGGGAGAGTCAGAAATGGATGCTGAGGGGGTGGGCGAAAAGGAAGGTAAGGAAGGTGGATAATGCAGGGAGAAGTGGGTGAGCAAAGATGCGGATTTCAAGAGCACAGGAGAGAAAGGCGGTGGGAAGAGGGGGCGGGCAGGGGATCAGTCCTCACCGTTGAACGCCCCTGTTTCCGTGGCCTCCTCCTCCTCTTCCTGCTCCCCGTTCTCGGAGTCGGTGTGCATGGGCTCCTCGGCAAAGTTGACCCCCTTGCTGGGGGTTCCGCCCCCAGCGGCGGCGCCCCCGTCCCCCCAGGTCCTGCCCTCATGGCCGGAGCGCGCGGCGCCTTTGCGCTCGTTTTCCTGCTGTAGGCGCGTGAAGTGCTGCAGCGCGAACTCCAGCAGGTCCGCGGGCTGGTGCCTCAGCACCTCCACGGTGAAGCCCTGCAGCAGCTCCGTCAGTCCCGCCGGAATCTCGATGCTCATCCTGCCTTCCGGGCGGCGGGCGCCTGCGCGCCGCCCTCGCCCCCTCCCCGGACAGGCCTCGGGGCCCCCGGCCGCCCACAGAGCACGGAGGGTGCTGGAAGTGCTACCGGCTGCGAGTGTGGCGCAATGGGTCGCGGCGGCCGGGCTGGCCCAGCACGCGGCTGCTCGGAGCGGCGGCGGTAGCTGAGCGAGCGCGGCCCCGGGAGGGCTGGCAGCATCTCCGGCTCCTCCCGCTCCCGCCGCGGCCGCTTCTCTCCCCCGCCCGGACCGCCCCTCCCCCACCCCTCCGCAGCGCGCGGGAGGGTGTGCCGGAGTGCGCCCACGTGACCCCCGGAAACCATGGTAACCCAGCGGGCGGGTGGGTTTGCGGGGAAGGTGGCTCCCGCGCGCGGCCGAGGCGTGGGGCCTCCGCTCCACAGCACCCGAGGTTGTACGCCCGCCCCACCGCGCCCCGTAACCAGCCCAGCCTAGCCGTCCACCTGTCCGCACGCTCCGAGCGGGCGGGCCGCACGGCCGAATTCTCACGTGTCTTTCACCAGGGGGAACCCACGCTGGTGCCGCAAGGTTTGCCCTGAAACTCAAGCCTCCACCTTGGTAGCGGCATTTTATTTTTTTCTGAGAATCTAGTTGGATTGATAAGTGTAATGTCTTTTGTTTGAAAGTCATAGAGTGATACTGGTTCTCTTTGGATTAAGAAAAAATGTTTGTGATACCTTCCTTTTTCTTTCACCACATTTTATCCAGCCTTTCTCCATCCATCCTGTTTATTATGTTTTGCTTTAATGATACTATTCCATTTTCCACCCTGTGTATTTACTACTACTTATTGAGATAAACGCACCGTATATTGTGAGGCACCTACCAAAGTTAGTGGACACCTTTCAAATAGGATAGTGCAGGAACTGGAATAAAATGTCATGGTAGGACAGATGGTCCTGAAGCAGGAAAAGCTTTGCTTGATTAGACTCTTATTATTTATTTTAAAACTTTCCCTTAGGCCTTGCGTGATTTTGAGTATCTTCAAAAATAAGACTATTTCAATATAAAGAGAAATGGAATTAGAGATGTGTTCTTTCAAAGTAGAAGTCTTGACTTTGAAATGAAGCCAATTCTGCAAATGTTTAGTTTTGAATTATAAAATTGTTTTTTGCCAATTAAATGCTATTTAAAAACACCTACGTCATTTTCTACATGGCCACCATATTACTGTGAATAAAATAATCAGAAGAGCAAGCTAACTTACTCTGAGTTCTCTTTTCTACACGACTCAGAGACTAGAGACTAGAAACCAAATTGTAACAAAATAGTCCCTTTTAGAAAAAATACTTCTTGATGTTAACCTTTTTTAATAATCCAACTTGAATTCACTCCAAGGGTGAATGTTTTCTCTATTTCCATTTCTTTTCAATGTCATAGTAATGGTTTTAAATATAGTAATGTACTTCTACTTGTACATATCACGCATTTTAAGAAGTAAGCTTTTATTAAATACTATACCACGATCCTCACTGCATGGCCCACAGTATTTTTTAAACTCTAACCAAGTTAGCATTATTATCTTTATAACCCCAGTAATTTAAGACAAATTTTGCATCTTCTGTGTTTATTCATGATTTTTTATTAAGATTAGCATTGTTTGCATGTGGCAGAAAGTACAAAATACAGTCGCTTAAACACGACAGCTTATTTCTCTATATTGTAAAATGTAAGCAGTTCAGCACTCTTCACGGTGGTTCCGTGATCATCAGGCACCCAGGCTCCTTCTAGACCCTTGCTCTTTAATTCTCAATTTGTGGTCCAAAATTACTGCTCCATCTTCAGTCATCTCATCCATATTTCAGCCAACAGGAAAATGGAAAAGAGAAGGGAACTTGCCCTCAACTCCCCCCGCCACACACACCCCGTCTCTAAGGACACTTCCAGGAAGTTGAACACACCTAGTACTCTTACATCCCCTTGGCCAGAACTTAGTCAAGATGGCCACATCTATGGTGTGACAAATCGTATTTTCCAAAGGTGGCTGCAAAAATATCTCCTGTTTCATGTGCGCTTCTTCCTTGTAACTGTGCCACTCCCCTATCAAGAGTTGAAGTCTTAGTTCCCCTCTTCTGAATCTGAATAGGCTTGTGACGGTTTTGATAGAAGTTATCCCAGTATGACAGAGACTGCCAGTCCTATGATTCCTTGTCTCAAATCCTGACCCGCAGAGTCTGTGAGCATAATAAAAGGTTGTTTTAATTCTCCAAGTTTTGGGTTAATTTGTTACACAGCAATAACAACTAAAACACACGGCTAAAAGGAAAGCTTGGGAATGTAATATTTACTTTAAGCAATCATGTGCCAAGTAAACATTTGGAGATTAAGGAGAATCAATTCTGGGAACAATAATTGGTGTCTGTCACAATGCTTAACACCCCTTCCCACAGAAATGGCAGGAGAGAAAAACATGCCTTTTCCGAACATTTACAAGAGCCATATTTCAAAGTGTGGCTCGGCCGAATAAAGCTTCCTGCTTTATTCAAAATGTATTTAGTCCTTTTTGTGCATTTACTGTATGAGGCATGCTGGATGGCTCCGTCATCAAATACACTGCCAGGGTCCTGTGGCTGTCATTTCTTTAGGGGAAAAGAAGTGATTCAAGCATGAAATGCATAATTGGATTAGGTGGCCCATATGGTCTCCCATACTGTGATATTGTACAATCGTATGATATTAAAAGAAGACCTGTTGGATTTAAAATATCTTGGCAAACAGTTCTCTAATAATAATATTCATTTGCATCAATTCTTATATCGGTAACCATCACCTGAAAAAGTAAAGCTTGATCCCGATATTCCTATTATGTTAATATTGTTTTCAGAACAAATGTTCACTTTTCAAATCATAATCTGGCATTTATTCCCTACCACATAACCGTTTTGGTAATGTTGTATGATTTTCTTTGCTTTCATTTTCAGAACATTTCCTTTTGATCCTTGGAATGCAGTGACAGTGGCTTATGGGGACTATTTATCTTCAAATTCTTTAAAAGAACACACTGATTGATTCTTTGGTTGTTGATTTACAAAGCAATTTGCATTATGTTCTCAGAAAATCAGAAGCAATTGCAAAAGAACTCCAAGAGTTCAGCATTGGAATAAAATAAGAGTGATACCAAATTTGTTTTCCCACCTGGGAAATTAAAAAAGTATTGGACAGAGACATCGATTTGTTTAATGCCATCGCCAAAACAAGCCAATAGCATGGACAACTCAACGGTCTGGGCAAGCTTCACAATGGATAATAATAACTATGACCAATCAATCATACAGCATTTCTTACCAATCATTAAGATGTATCCTGATCAAGTGTCTTTGTACGAGAAATATATACCCACTCAAGGAGAAAAAAGGGCAAATTGAAAGGACACAGACACTGTGCTTGCGCAGGGCCCACTGTGGCCATCACTCACAGTTCTCTATACCTTAGCAGTTCAGCACTGTCTACTGTTTTGGTGGCTCTAGTTGATATTATCCAGAGACAGAATCCAGTTAGTCGGTCTTGACCCTCAGTGGATTGGCTGGCCTTGAGTGAGAGGCTCTCTCCTGGTTCAGTCAGTGTGGCCACGGGGGTGCAGGATAGGGAAGTGGTCAGGTTTATAAACACACCAGAAGGCCAGCTTCTTTAGCAGAACGGAAAGTGTAAAACATGGGCACTGCATGCAGTCTAGGCACCACACAACGTATCTGCTGAAAGATGGTCTTACGAAGTTAGAGAGATCCTAAGAAACAACACAGAATAAATCCTTAAGTGGTCCATTTTGTAAGTAGGATATATATGGCTTTCCTATTAAGGACTAGGCTGGACTCACAACTTTATCTCTGTTTCCTAAAATTCCACTAAAATAGTGGCTACCGGAATGGGGGACGATAAAACTGTAAACTCATACAGACGAAAGAACAAGAGAACCATAATAAAATTTAAAGTGTTAATTTAAATAAATTTTAAATAATTTAAAATAATAATCTAAATAATTAATTTTAAAAAATAATTTTAAATTATTCAGCCTTAAAAAGGAAGGAAATTTTGATATATGCTACAACATGGATATTGAGGATGTTATGCTAAGTAAAATTAAGCCACTCAAAAAAGACAAATACTGTATGATTCCACTCATGAGGTATCTAGAATAGTCAAAATTTTTGGAAACAGAAAGTAGAACGATGGTGGCCAGCAGCTGAGGGGAGGGGTTGTTCAGTGGGTAAAGAGTTTCAGTTTTGCAAGACGAAAGAATTCTGGAATTGGATGTAAAACAGTGTAAATATACTTAACACTATTGAACTATAGACTTAAAAATGATTAAGATGGTAAACTTTGTTATGTGTATTTTCCCACAATTTAAACTTGTAAAAATTTGTTTAATTACAAAAGAAAAAAGTAGGAGAAAAGACAAGAGCAGATGAGAATTGTCTACTAGAATTTTGGAACCAACTTAGCAAACTAGAGAGTGCTGGAACCTCAGCTTGGGTGAGAGGTCAGTGAGAGGAAGCCAGCAAGAAGCAAGATCCCATCTGTACCACAGAGCACAGGAGCACAGAATCCGGAGACACCACGTGCCTTCGAGAGGGATGAGGAGCGAGGATTAATGAAACGTTTGAATGGGGAGCTGATAACTCCGTCCACCCGACCCCTCCTCTGTCCTACACAGGCCAGCGGCTGCTCTCCTTCATGCCTAACAGGAGATGGAGGAGTTGACCTTCTGTAGAGGTTTTCACAGCTGATTGTCGGGATAAGGTACTGTTTTGAAAAGAGAGGCATTGATTCCAATTTGTTGGACTACTTATCAGTGGCCTTCTTCCTCCACTGGACTCCCAAATTTCCGAGGACCGGATTCATACCCTTCCAAGCAGGAAATCAGAGGACTCCTCTTTAGGGAACTGACCAGCAGGAGAGACAAGCAGTACAGATGCTGATATCTAAGGTTGAGAAACTCAGCTCTCTTGCTTTTCATCCCATTTTGAAGTTCACCAGTCAGTAATCACTACCACCTCCACACACTTCATAAACATGAATTCAGGTAAGAATCACCAGGTGTCCAATAAAAACTTAGTATGAAAGGCTGGGACCAAAATAAATGAACTGAAAAAAAAGTACCTCAGAGAAGTAAAGTACTATAATATCCTCAGATACACAATAAGTACAACGATAAAAACATTAATTAACATTTACTTATCAGATATGACTCAGCACCTAATATCTGTTACCTCATTTAATGTTCATAAAAACTCTATAAGATGTATATATTGTTACACTATAGATTAATAAAGCAAAGCACAGAGAGGTTAAATTATTTGTCTAAGATCACATAGCTCACCAGTGGTACTGGAATATGACCCCAAGCAGTTTGGCTGTACAGCCACTATTGTAAATTTGGAATGAATAAGAATTAACTGTTAGAAATTTCAACTATGATTATATAAATATCTATAAATAGGTTCAAAATAAAGTTGAGGACATTTATCAGAAAATAGAACAAAGAAAAAATCTATAAAGTGGCAGAGAAAAATAACAACAAAGAAAACTCAATATGAGCTCAAGAAAAAACAGTAAGAAATGGAGAAAATTGTTAAAAAAATCATTCAGGAATTTTTTCCAGAGTTGAAGTATATAGATTTCTAGACTGGAGGAGCCTGTGGACAGGCCCTTGAAACAACAAATAAAAACACCCTCACCAACCTTATAATACTAAAATTTTAGAACATTAATTTAAGCAGAAGAGCATAAAAGCTCAGAAAATCATCAGACTTCTTAATAAATGCACTGGAAGCTAGAAAACAATGGAACAATATCTTCAAAATGCTGAAGGAAAATTATTTCCAACCCAGAATTCTGCATATAGCAAAATAAAGGTAGATAAAGATATGTTTAGATATGTCAAGTTTTAGATAGTATAAACTCCCATTATCTCTTCTCAAGATTCTGAAGTTTCATCAAAAGAAGGAACAAAATTGAGAAATAGGAATATATAGGGTCCAGTAAGCAGAAGGGAACTGACTTGTGCTCCCACCACATCAACCAGACTACCTGTACCTGTACTCATATACCGGTACTTCTCCTTATTAATTCAGATGTCCGTGTTCTGTCTACCTGTGCTCTGTCCTGTTCCCTCCTCAGGGAAATTGCTTCTGCAGTTGCCATCTCTTTCTTGTGTCATTGTTTCCCTTTCAACTGAACTGCTCAGTTGCACACAGATTCTGGGGGACCCAGGATCATGACCCCTGCTATTCAGGGCTTGTAGAATCTCCGCCCCTGAGTGTGATTAGTCCCTGTTACTTCTATCCAATAAAATATGACAAAGGTGAGGAGATTTTGCAGATGAATTAAGGTCCCAAAGCGATTGATTTTGAGTCAATACAAAACGAGTTTATCCAGGGCTTGACGTAATCGGCTGAAAACCCTTCAAAGAAGGACAGGGACCTCCCTGAGGGGAAAGTCTCCTTGCTGGCAGCCCTGTTGAGGAGGCCAAACTGAAATGCTTTTTCACTTGATTTTCAGGATGCCACTTTTTCTTGGTTCTCTTCCTACCTCCCTGTACACATCTTTGTAGTATTTTTGCTGGGTAGTAAAAAAAGACTCATCCTCTTGATCTTACATTAAGTGCAGTGGCTTTAAAAACCATTTATGTGTAAATGATTCTCAAACTTACACCTCCAGATTTACCTCTCTGAACTCAAAAGCTTTATATTCAACTGCCTTGGGATGTCTAATGCGTACCTCATCCTCAACCTGTCCAACACTGAGGACAGGTTACTACTACTACTACTACTACTACTACTACTACTACTACTATTCTATTCTATTACTACTTCTCCTTTATCCACAGGTAAATGCCTAGAACATAGTGGCACTCAAAATGTATTGAGTAAAAAGATGCAAGGAGGGAGAAATAAAGAAGAGTTGGGGGGCGTACATGCAGAACAAAGGCTAAGGGAATTCTTAGGATAATGGAGAAGAGGGGCCTGGGATGGCCATTCAGCAGGTTTAGAGAGGATCAGGTCCAACTGAAGCAGGAAATCAAAGACATACAGAAGGATGTCCCTAAAGAAAAAGGAAGGTACTGATAAGTTATCTAATATATTCGATTATATTGCAAAAAACTACACCTCTAGCACAGGGGTTGAGAAACGAATAAAAGATAATTCCGGAGAAAACTACGCAATTAAAGAAAAACAGCACAGTCCACTCTAAGGAAAACAGAAGGTTGAACAAGAAAGGAAATAAAATCAAAGAACACTATGTAGCGTAGCCATAGGCAATATTTATGTAATCACTAAATCAAAACAACCAGTGCTGATACAACCAAAGAGTGTGGTGTGGTGACACGGGGCAGAAAAGAACGGGAAGAGTGTGTCTTGTCTGCACTGGGGAGCGTGGAATAAGAGCAGTGAACCCCGATATCCCATCGCAGGAAGTCAATGGAGACGTCTGAATTGGAGAATCAGGAAATAGTGGCATATATATTATTTATGGTAGAAACATGCCATTAAATAGCAAAACAAATAGCTTAAATAATTGAAAGTGCTTGCTTCTGGGAAATGGAAACAAAATACTCACATTACTGCAGTTAAACTGGTGAGTGTGAATTTCTATAGCAGCTACTAAGTTACAAGCATCCCCGCATTTCATTCAACTCTTTATTTTTGGGTTCAGGGGACCATATAGCCAAGATTTTCCAGTCCCTATTTAGTGGGCTGACCACCTGGTAGGAAATCCTAAGCCTGCATCTTCAGATTCTATGAATTTTAGAAACCAGTTGTTTGTTAGACAAGTAGCAATTTTTACAGGGAAGGCCCTTCAAAGTACTCATTCTCTAAATATTCCATTTATTGTACAATGCAACATAGTTTAATGTTCATGAAGTTTTCCTTTGTGTTATAATATCTTGTTCTATGAGTTATTTCCTCTTTTTGCTCCTCATCTTCTCTCTCCAGTTTAGTTACTCCATTGTCACTTGTGAAATTCAAGGACCCAGATTCAAAGCTGTAGAATTCTCTTGCCAGTCATCATCCTGATGGGAAAGATGTTCCATTTCCTTCAGTCCTCTTAGAGCTAATATGAGCTTTATCTGGAGAACAGCTTACCCTTTACTCTGCCTGACAGTCATAGTGTCTTTTGTTTATTGAACTGTATGATTTAGTCATTTGCTTCTCTTTTTTTGCCAACAGAAACAGATTACATATGTATCAAAGCAGAAGGGGATACTTGGGGTGTTTAAACTACATTTTATTCAACATTTTAAAGGTAAACCTTCTGCATTTCTCAACTCTTATTGCTCAAATCCTAGAATTTGTAAAAAAAAAAAACAGGTAAGTTGGGCGTACATAGCAAAAATAATGCTAGGTGTCATTTTGGGTAGACTTGGGGTTATTTAGATCTTTTTGTGCATGGATGTTTTTATTTGTCCATGAGCAGTCCTTGGCGATAACTCCTCTGCAGATGACTCTAAAAATGATTTAGACTTTTAATTCAGTCACCTCTCTTAACCACCAAATCCATAATTCCATTTACCTACTGGAAGCCTCTGGGTGGCTATGCTGCCAACACCTCAAATTCAATCACCAAACTTGTCAGAAACATAAAATTAAGCTCTGCCCCTTCAGAATTGTTCTGTTCCCTCTGCTCTCTATCTCTATAAATAGCATCATAACACCTTCTAAGTCACAGGCTTAGACTCAGAGCCTCTGTTGACCTTTGTCTCTCACGTCCCAAAGTGGATTAGTTGTCAAATCCTGTTGATTCTGTTTCCGTGGTGTCTTGCTGACATTCGTCCTCTCCATGCCACTCCTGATATCACTGTCTGGGTTAGTGTGCTCAGGCTGCCATACCAAGATGCTGTCGAGTGGGTGGCTTAAACAGCAGAAGTTTGTTTGCTCACAGTTCTGGAGGCTAGGAGTCTGAGATGAAGGTGCCAGCCAGGTTCTGTTGAGAGCCCTCTTTCTGGCTTCTCACTGTGTCCTCACATGACTGACTGACACACACTCTCTCTCTCTCTCTCCTTTTTGTAAAGCCACTGATCCTATTGGATTAGGACCCCACCCTTATGACCTCATAACCTTAATAACCCCATAAAACAGGGGTGTCAAATTGACTTTCACCAGGGGCCACATCTGCCTCGTGGTTGCCTTCCAAGGGCTGAATGTAATTTTAGGACGGTATAAATGTAACTGCTCCTTAACAGTTAAGTGAGAGCTCAGCGCTGCTGCAGGGTAGAAATAAGGTACCAGTGGGATAAAACAAGGTGGAGGGTTTG
Source organism: Carollia perspicillata (assembly GCA_004027735.1). Taxonomy (NCBI): domain Eukaryota; kingdom Metazoa; phylum Chordata; class Mammalia; order Chiroptera; family Phyllostomidae; genus Carollia; species Carollia perspicillata. The sequence goes on along the minus strand of PVKM010019923.1, from coordinate 4,549 downwards.
GGGGGCCTTGTATTTGCCATCTGTGCCATAAAAGCTCTATCTCCAAATACTATCACATTGGGGATTAGGACTTCAACGTATACATTTTGGGGGACACATTTCCGTGCACTGCACTGTAGCAGACTGGGTTTTCATCACTTCTTACCAGAATATGTCTTCTAATTAACCCTCCTGTCTCCAGTCTGTCTCATTTCTAATTGCACATTATTTTGAGATCTGTTTTCTAGGTGCAATTCTGTTTATGTCATTTTTTAAAAAATGGAAATTCTTTTTTCTAAAGGTTTTATTTATTTATTTTCCAGGAAGGGGAAGGAAGGGAGAAAGAGAGGGAGAGAAACATCAATGTGTGGTTGCCTCTCCTGTGCCTTGCACTGGGGACCTGGCCTGGCCTGCAACCCGGGCATGTGCCCTGACTGGGAACCCTTTGGTTTGCAGGCTGGCACTCAATCCACTGAGCCACACCAGCCAAGGCTGTTTATTTTATTTTTTGCTAACAAAAGAAAAAGGCTTTTTGATTCTTGGAGAATAAAGGCAAACCTCATTACCGTGAAATTTAAAGACTTTGGTAACATGATTCCAATGTAATTTCCCAGCTTTATCTCAAAGTCCCCATCATGCTGGATATACCACAGCCAAACTGCAACACTTGTCTTTCTCTTAAAGTGTCTTTCAATTTCCTGCCTCCATACCTTCATGTGTTTGCCTATTTAGAAACCTTCATGCATCTTCCTCCGTCAGAAATCTTACCTCTTGGTCAATTGTCACAGCATCATGAGGACTTCTTTGATATCCTGGCCAGAAGTATTACCTCCGTCTCTGGTGCATCCTTTTGTACTTGTATTATAACTTTTTGGGTTTTTTTGTGGAATTATGTGGTCTCCCTCTGGAAAATGATTTTCTGGGAGCATTGGATCATGACTTGGCTTGCACAGAGTGTAGCAGAATCCTTGCAGAGCCTAATTCCAGCAGGCATTCAGTGAATGTTTGTTTCTGTGAACCATTAATGTATTAATGAGTTGATAATATTTCATAGACAATTGGACGTAAGATAGTATTTAGATTAGTGACTTTCAAGCTATGTTAATTGGAATTATATTCAATTGCATACCTCAGTCTTTGACAAAATATTTTATTTGAAGAAAGGGGTTTGTTCTAAATATTTTAAACCATTGATCTTATGCAACTCCTTCATTTTGTAAATGAGAAAAATAAGGCCTAGTTTAAATTTAAAATGATATTCCCACCAAAGGACTCCCAACTATTTATCAGCAAGATTATGATATATAAACTATATCATTTGAAAATATGTACTTGTGGCACAGCTTAGCAACTTCATCCTTTCTAAGATATTACCCTGCTACTGGAAAAATTATGGTATATCTGAAGTGAAAACTCAATAAGGGCATATAAGGTTAAATCTTGTTAAATCATTTTTTTTCTAGACACTGTTTGGTCCTTCAAGACTATGAAAGATTGTTTTTTCTCAGGAAATGTGTTATTCACCATGGATCCTAATGAAATAAGCCTATTGTCCTAAAAGATGAACACAAGCTAAAAATCACATAAACTCTATACGTATTCCCCATGATTTCTCAGGGGCTGCATGTATTAGTAATTAAGATATCAAACGTATTTATTGTTTCTGTATGCTTGCATGTATAACAATGTTATTGTTATAATGACATTTTTAGCTTTTCTTAGTTCTTGATTTTTTAAAAAATTTCTTTAAAACAATCCTTAAATTCACAGGGTTCTCCAAAAACTGAGGAAGGATTGAAGGAACATGAGAAGCTGCCCAAAGTATTGTTTTTGCTGTAACGTGACTTTACAGTAGTTCACTCTTATTTGCAGCACAGCCTGACAGGGCTTATCAGTGTATTTAAATAGAAGCTGCCTCTTACAGAACCAGGAGCTCTGTGAAGAAGCATGCCTTTTTTGGCATGAAATAATCCAGGGAGGGCGGGAAGCTATTGGGAAGACAGTTTATCATCAATAAGAATAATAATATATCCAGGATGCTACTTCCTGGGCCAATTTGTGTATTTAGATTTGGTTTCCTATTTTTTGGAGCACATCTCAATGAATCAAAAATATTAATGCTGAGAAGTGCACTAAGCAAAATGAACGAAAATAAACCTTGAAAGATATTTGAAATGCAACCATTTTCCAGGATTAGAAAATATGGAAAGTTACCTGTTTGACATAGATTAAGGAACATTTCCTTTAATGGCTGTATTTGGCTCTCTGAGAGAGAATTCACGCACAAGTCAACATTATTTATAGCACCAGTTCTGTGCACGGCACCATGCTAAGAATTACTGTTAAACAAGGGGAAAATTAGGATGAGGTAAAATGTGCTGTCTTTATATTTTGTCTGGGGAAACTGACAGTATGCAAACAAGTAGAACACAAATTATGAAGAAATATAGGATGGTCTGCAAGAATATAAACTAGGAGCCCTAATTAACTTGGAAATGAGTGGAAATGTGTTCTTTTTGTTGACTGCTGGTATTGGATATAGACACATCATGTTTTTGCTATTAAATAGAGCCAGAGAATATTAGTGGCAAGGCTGCCAGAGTGGGAGCAGCTGGGAGCAGCTGATACTATTAGAAAGATCCTTGGCTCAGAGCCAAAGCCCTAGAGACAGCAGTTGGCCAAACGCAGCCATTTTCCGTAGGACTTCCCTCTTCAAACGCATGTCCCGGAAGTGCGCAGGACCCCCGTCCGGGCCACCCCAGCTGACTTTATTGTATATTGCAGGAGCCTCTGATTTCAGTGGGAAGTGAGCTGGCATTAGTCGTGAAAAAAAATACTTGACAGTCTTTTCATTTAATTTCAAGCTGCCAGTGCTTTATTCATAAAACTTCATCAATATTTTTATTTTAAAACAGTTTTTCTGGGTGGTATTAAAAAAACAGGAAACTCAAACATTCACAATTGTAATATTTATCAAAGGCCCTTCTGTCTCCTTGCATTATTTATATATTGATGAGTTTCTTCAATGGAATTCTGTTCATTTTAATTTTTATAGGTTAGATTTATTAATTGTTTATGTAACAGAACATGAAATTTAAATATCCCCAGCCCACTCTCTATACATTTATGTTCATATTTTTATTTATACTCATTGGAGAGGATTTTTTTTCCTAAGGCTTGGGTGGACGATTTTATATCAAATAATTCCTCTAAAATCCAACTTATGTTCCTCTGGTGAGTGTTTTAAGTAATAGTTCCCGGAACAGAAGAACTCTATTAACCCTCTGTTCTCCTTTCAAGACTTGCAGAAGACTTTGCTACTTCCATTTCCATGAAAAAGATGATTTCTGAGTCTATTCAGCTTTCTGTAAAACTTAGACCCCAAACACGTAAAATTTCATTGTTTTCATCAATCATCGGTTTTCTGTAGAGAGCCATCTGGTTCTGTCCATTCTCTCCCTTGATTCAAGGTCAATTTCAATTATTCTCTTTTACTCATACTTTCTGAGTTGCATTTGAGTTCGTTGACATTCCTGGTGCCCACCCCAGTGCCCCCACTTTCTCCATTCAACCGAGAAGTAGCTTACCTCTTTCTTTTGGTTCCCTGTTATCCAATCCTTTTCAGTTTTAGAAAAGTCCAACACATGCCTTTAAAATGTGCATTTATCATGACATGGCTAAGCCCTAAAGAATGTTCCTTCTCATTTTTGGAAGTTGTAAGAGGATGATTGTGATGCTCACATATGGTGTAAATTACAATAAAAACAGACAAAAGGAGCACTGAATGCCGAAGTCCTGTGTTCAAATCCCAACCCTCCCTAACTAGTTTGGGTCACATTGTTGCCTTTCTGGGTCTCAGTTTTTTTCTATAAAATGAAGGATTTGGATATCAGATAATCTCTAAGATTCTTTCTAGGTTTAGAGTTCTATAACGCTATCAATTTCTCAATAGAAATACTCCATATTCTATACAATATACATATATTATAATTTTAAAGTCTATAGGAAATCAACTCTGTTTAATGTTCTTTTTATTTAATATTCCTGCCAATTTCATTTTTACATCCATTCACCTTTTAAAAAACCATACTCTTAAGGCTCTAGTAAAAATTTATTTTTCTTTTCTCATTCTTTTTATATTTTCTCCTTTTCTTCCTCAGCAACTCTGTAGTTCTTTACACTGCTTCTAGACTTGAGTATTTGTCACCAAAATGAAAACATGCTCCATCTGTTCTTGTCATTCTTACAATAATATTATTTTTGTAAGCTACAACTAACATGTGCTCTTTATTTATACAGTGTACTGGCCCTGTACTTGCAGCACAACTTTTCAAAATATTTTAAATAATACATAAAATTTTTGAAAAATAAGAAAATATAAAGAAAAAGTTAGAATTTCCATATTCCCAATATCCAGAAATGATAGCTATTATTTTAAAAACAAATTGGGATTATACTTTATTATTTTCTCCTGATTTTTTAAAAAATATATTTTATCGATTATGCCATTACAGTTGTCCCATTTCCCCCCTTCATTTCAGTCTACCCTGCACACCCCCTTCCACCCCCA
>PVKM010019922.1:0-23755 GCA_004027735.1 Carollia perspicillata | reverse complement strand
AGATGAAAGGTGAGACACAGTGGCCATCAGTGGACGAGTGGATAAACTGGATGTGGTCCATCCACACAATGGAATGTCACTCAGGCACAAAAAGAGATGAAGTACTGACATCTGCTACTACATGCATGGACCTTTAAAGCATTATGCTAAGTGACAGAAGACAGTTCCCAAAGTCCAGGAATGTCCAGTATATGGAAACAGACAGAGACAGGCAGTAGGGTGATGTTTGCTGGGGGCTCAGAAAAGGAAGAAATGGGAAGTGGCGGTTATAGAGTACAGGGTTTCTTTTTGGGGTGACGAAATGTTCTAAAATTAGAATATCTGGTGACATTTGTACAACTGTACTAAAAGCTATGGAGTTGTACAATTAAATAGGGAGAATTTATGGTACACGTATAATATCTCAATAAAACTGTTTTAGGAGAAATAAAGAAAACATAGTTTTAAAAGTTAAAATAAGGAAATCTACCGAAGGCCTAGCTTTGGTCCCAGACCCTCATGATGGGGAGCACTGTTTGCTTCAGGTGGCTGGCACAAGTCCCGTGCTCTGGGAGGCAAATTCAGGGAGGGCTTGGCTGTAGGCCACACAGACCCATTGCAGCTCCCAGGTCCCCTACGGGGGGCCATGAACCCACCCCTTCTACTAGGACACTGGGACCCCCACTTAGCATACTGTGCCCTCCAGAAAAGCCCCTGCCCCTCTCGGGATACCGGTGTCTCTTCTATAAAGAGTATGACCACACTGATTCTCTCAAGGTTGCCACAGGGTGACACGCTATGCTCTGACAGGTGCCCCAGCAGAGGGCCCAAACCAGCTGTGAGCCAGGGCTGAGTAGGCAAGAAAATCGAGGCAAGCTGGCCCAGCAAAGTGCACAGCACCTGCCCAGTCTGAATGGCAGTCTCTTCTCAGCTCCCCTGATGGCCAACCAATGGCACATGGGCCTGGTACGCCCGCAATGGCCAATTTTCAACAAAAGCCACAAAGCTGAATCTTACGTGATGTGTTCCAATTTCTAAATGCCACAACACAATTCTAATGCTTACAAATATGCTTTGCAGAAAGAAGCTAGCAGGTGGACAGATGAGAGGTATGTGCACAACTTTAAGCAGGGGAGCAGGCAGAGGGAGGGCCGTGGCCTCGCTCTCTCTCCACACAGCCCCTGCTCCAGAGACGTTAGTTCTCACTACAGCTTCACGTGCTACACACATCATTTCACCAATAAGAAAACTAGAGCTCAGAGGGGTGACGTCCCAGGCTCCAGGTCACACAGTGACTGGGAACTCACTGTGAACCTGCAGGGACTGGTGGGAAACCCGGGCCTCTCTTCTGCCTGTCCTGGTCCTTGTTGCTCCCATCAGTCCCTGACAGAGTCAGACATCCCCTTTCAAGACCCCACAGTGGGGGGTGCCTACGGGAAGGGGCAGCTGGGCCCACCTGTAAGCTCCCCTCACAGCACTCCGCTGCTGCTGAGCAGGGCCATGGTCCCCACATGGTAACCCGCCCCCCGAGCCTGCCCCAGGAGCCTTGAGTTCTTGCAGGAGGTAATTCTGTTGTACAGGACATGGGCTCAGGTGTCTAGAATCCTAGCCTGGCTCCCTCAGATCCCACACACGTTTAACCTTCCATAGGCCAATACTACAGAGGAGAGGGCAGGGTCTGCAGGGGTCATCTGGGGAATAGTCTAGGGGAGTCCCCTTCACCTGCTCCCTGGAGCAGTGCCCCAGCCTAGTGATTGTGGGGCGCCTTGGAGGCCCACTGACATTGGGAGGCCCAGTGCTGGCTCCTGAGGGCTGCAGGGTGAGGCAAGGACAGCCCTGCTCCTGCAGTCTCCTCCTTGCACTCAGGGGGGCGCTACAAGGCACAGATAAGGTAACACCACCTCCTGCCTGACACCTAGCAGCTCCCCAAAAAGGCCCAGATCTTCATCCCACGATACGCACCTCACCCTGGGCCTGGCCCCTGCTCCTCTCAGCGGCCTCCCACGCCAGCCACACAGCCTCCTTTCAATCCAGTTCACTCCCCTCAGGCTGCAGGGCCTTTGCGCATGCTGTGTCCTCTGACTGGGGCACTCTCTTCTCTCTGCTTCCATCCCATCACCCAGCCAACACCACCTGCTCAAACATCACTTCCCCTAGGAAGCCTTCCCTGATCTCCAGGAGGAATGAGACCCCACCCCCAACAGACCCACACAGAGACACAAGCTCCCAAGGCAAAGAAACTTCACACCCCATGACTATTGGGTTCTTTAACATCCCCCACAAACCATAAGCTTCCAGAGGGCAAAGACGACGTGAATTTTACTCAACACTACACGTTTTTCATCTGTCACAGCCTGTGTTCACACTGGCCCTCAGGAATGGCTGTCAGAAATGAAGACGTGAAGACACGCAAGGGACACCTGGGTCCACCACTTCCTACACGAGTGTCTGTGGGTAAGTGGCCTGAATGCCCTCTGTAAACTGTGGCAGTGGCCACAAGGATTTAAGGGGTGAATAATCAAAGAGGCTTACAATGGTGCCTGATAGGCATAAGCACTATACGGTGTCTGCAATTAATATGTAGTTATTTGAACTTAAATAGCTTCTCCGCTAACCTGATTGTCAGAGCACTCAGAGACCCCTGCCCTGCAGACTCTGACTGAGTGAGGCCCTGAGGAAGGGGCCTCTTTCCTGCCACATTCCTGGGGCCTGCAGAGGTTGTGTTGGGGCCTTTTCCAGGAGAGGGACTGCCTCCAGCTGCTCAGGAGACCTCTGACTTTCTGAGGGCCACCCTGTCCCAGGGTTCCCTCCCTGGGGTCTAGGAGGGCAGCAGGGCTTGGGGATGGGATGCTTGCCAACCCCTCCATTGTGCCAGCCCAGCAGTAGAAACCCCCCTCACAAAGCCCCCCGAATGACAACAGGCATCATACCCCTCTGCCTGGACCACAGAGCCAGGCATGTGGCTTCCATTAGGCCACATCTGGACATGCTCAGAGGCAGTCTGGATCCCTGACAGGGTTCCGGCTCAAAGACAGGAACCCCTCCTTCCCCCACCCCCTGCCCTAGCGTGGCCTGGGGCAATGGCTAGAAACCTCCTTCTCCAGGCCCCAGGGCTGCCATGGCAACATGGCTGGGGGTCATATCTGGCCCCATGGCCTACCTCTCAGCAGGCCCACAGGCAAGCAGGGCAAAGCCACCTCCCCAGCTTCTCCTCGGGGAGGGCCCTTGCATCACTGGGGATCCCCCAGCCCTCCCCTACAATAGCATCCAGGGGCCTTACTTTTCCTAAGATGCTCAATTGGGCACCTGACCCAGCCCCTCACCAGACCTCCCTGCACACAACAGCCCCCACTCCGCCGTGCTGCATGAACTCAGCTGTGACCACGAATAAACCTGTGTTCTCATCCACTTAATGCCCTTCTCCCCCAGGAAACCCCAAAAGGAGAGAAGCTGTGCCTACCTGTTTACTGGCACAGCCCCTGACACAGACAGGTACTCCCTAAATACTTGTTGAAGTGAGCAGACTGAAGAATGGATAGTGAGTTACAATGGCTAATATTGTAACTACTCAGCAAGTACTAGTTCCCTGCCAAGCACCGGACACCAATCAGCTCATGCAGTCCTCTAAACAGTCCCATGAAGCAGGAACTCCTCTGCTGCTTATAGGTGAAGAAACTGAGGCACAAAAAGGTAAGCCATTCGCCTAAGTTTCCAAGTGACGGACGGACACTGAGTGAGTAGGAGGACAAAAGACATGTGGGGCGGGGGGGTGGATGGCGGGCCAGCCCTCGCACATCTGGCCAGGACCAAGCCCCTGGTTCCCATTTAAAACCACCTACTCCACCCTCCCCCAGCCCCACACCAACCTCCTGCACCTCCTTTCCCAGGCACCGCCAAAAGCTGCATGTCCTGATAATTCTCATCAGTGGGCCTTGCACGTGTGGGGCCTCCTGCCAGAACAGCCTTCAGATGAGAAAAGGGGCACCCAATCACAGACCCCTACCCCCCAGCAGCCCTCATCAAAGGCCACACTCCAAAATCCAGCGAGAGAGCCCAGGGCAGAAAAGAAAAACCAAAACCAGGGATCCCGAGAACAAAGCAATTCTCCAGGATTCCAAAATCCACACCCGGCACCACAGAGAGGCCTCTGGCAGCGAGAGGTGGGGTTGGGGGTGGGGCTGCAGCCCAAATGCGCGGCATGTGCCACGCTCTGGAGCCCGGCCGACAGCCCTCTCTGGGCACATGTGCACTTCATTACAGCCCCCACCCCATCCCACGCATACTCTTCACTTCCCACAGGCTCTGGGCTTGGTGGGAAGGAGCCCCCTGAAGCACCACGCCCTGGTCCCAGCGCACCACCTCCCATTCTGTGACCTAGAGCCACTAGACACAGCTCTCTGACCTTAAAATGAGAAGAAACTTACCTCTCAGGCTCGTGGGGAGGATCAAGTCACAGAAACGGGGCCTGGCACCCAACAGGTGCTCTGTGAATTCTGTGCCCCAGCCCTGGCAAGCAGGCTGGATGCAGAGGTACCTGGGCTTGCAGACCATCTGGCCCACAGGTCAGGAGGAGCACACAGTTTCCCCCCTCACTGCAGGTGTGCGGGCTTTGCACACAGGTGATGCCCATCAAGGCCTGTAGCACTTGATAGACGGGAAAATGGAGCCCAGGCCAGCTAAGAGACTTGCCCAAGGCCACACAGCTGGGGGCAGCGGGGTGGGTCCATGAGAATACTGCAGAAATCCCAGAGTCCCATGCCCCCTCCTCAAAAAGCCTTCCCAGCTGCCTCCCGGGGATCCCTCCCTCACAGCCATTCCTATCCACCAAGGGCCCACCAGGACCTGCTCATTATTTATACCTAATGAAGGTTTGCAGAGTGAATGACAGAGGACTGAACAAGGCACAGGCTCCCAGCTGTGGGGAGAGATCTCTAGACAGAACACCCTCAGAGGGAAGACAGAGAGAACATGGAACTTGAGGGGAGGGTCAGACCAGACATAAAGATGGCTTCCTAAAGGAGGTGCTGACCTGTGCTAGCCAGGAACCATGTGAGCACCTGTGCGGATGACGCCACAGGGTTCACGGGACGGCAGGGCAGCCGGGATGAGGAGGATGACTGACAGAGGGATGGCCGCGGAGCCTCTACCGGTTCCCTCACTCATCCCCCCAGTACCTACAGAGCACCCACTGCCTGGAGCACCCTGCTGCAGGCTCTGGGCACAACAGAAAAGGTGACACATGTGGTCCCTCTGCTCATGGCACTCACACCCCACCAGGGGAAAGAGAGCACAGAGCTCGGTAAGAGGAAGGGGTGGTGTTCTTTCAGCTGGGTGCTGGGGAAAGCCTCTCTGGGGACGTGACCTTGAACAGAGCGCCGAATGGACGAAAGGAGTGAGCCACATGGACACCTGGAAGAAGAGGAAGGGGCGAGTGTAAAGGCCCCGAGGCGGCCAGGAGGCCCAGACAGGGGGCCAGTGGGGCTGAGCAGAGTGGGTGTGAGGGAGGGTTGTCACCAACTGGATGTTTCTCCGCCACCCCAAAGTAGGGTGTGTTAAAACTCTAACCCCCAGCGGGATGGTATTTGGAAATGAAGCTTTTGGGAGGGAATTAGGTGATGAGGGTGGAACCCTCGTGATGGAATTAGTGCCTTTCTACGAAGAAATACCAGAGTTTGCTCCTTCTCTAATGTTATCTCAGGAGAGGTGTGCCCACACCTGTCTGCCTGGGAGGACACGACAGGAGGCTGGCCACCTGCGAACCAGGAAGTGGGCCTGCAGCAGATACCTGACCTTCACATTGCACTCCCAGCCCCCAGAACTGTGGGGAATAGTGCTTGTCGTTTAAGCCACCGAGTCTAGGGTATCTTTTGTTCCAGCAGCCCAAACAGACTAGACAAGGGTGATAAACACGAGGCCCAGAAGTCACAGAGGCAGGCTGTGCAGAGCTGGTACCCCCGGGAGGATTTTGGCTCCTACCCTGAGTAGGTGGGAGCCACGGCAGGGTGTAGAGCAGGGGGATGGGAACGACTTGTGTGTTGACAGGACTGACTGGAAGAGGTGGCAAACCTGGTCCCGGACTCTCAAAAAGAGCCCCCATGAGAGACTGCGTCCCTTTGGCTGTCCCCTCAGAGACCAAGACCACAGCCATGCCTGGAGGCCACCATCAGGAAGGGTGTGAGAAGGCAGCCGCCCTAAGTCTGCGAAACCCCCCACTTCCTGCTGGGGCACTTTGGACCCTGCCAGGCCCCGCCTGCGCCTAAGCAGGAGCCCTCTTCAGTGGCTCCCCTACACGGATGAGGGATGCCTCGACCACAGCCATACCATCCATGCATGTAGCCCGGCAACCACCGCACAGGGACCTCACCCCCGCCCGCCCACCCCATCCCCAGGAACTAAGCCAGGCAGAAAACGATATCTAAGAGGCTCCTTCCCTAAAGTGTGAGGTCCCACAGACCCAGCTTCCCCTGCCTCAGGCGGCTGTGTCGGGACCTTGGGCAATGATGGGGCCCGAGGCTGCCCTTCCCCGGACTGAGTGCCCCTGAGGGAATTAAGAAAGGGGCTTACCTTCAGGGTCACCTCTGGGGACAGAATGGACAGAGTTGGGGTCAGCGTCCTCCTCTGGATGAAGATGGGACAGAACCGGTGGCTGCTTGGGCACTTCCTGGATGGGCAGGACCTGGGTGGCCTCCTGGGGAAGTGTGGTCAGCATGGTATGGTTGCTGGGCTTCGCTGGGTCTCCAGGAGAACTCGATGTGACCTGAGACTGGAGGACACTGGCCGTACTTGACCCCAGCATGGGGCCGGCTCCCTCCTGTCCAGGGCTTTGAGAGGTGGCCTGGGCGTCTGGGATGAGGTTCTCTTTGGGCTCTGCTCCAGCATCTGTCCTCTCCTCTTGGACAGAGAGACTGGGCCTGGCTGGGCCTGTACTGGGAGGCCCGTCAAGCCCCCTGAGGCCACCTGCTGCCAGCTGCTCCCTGACAGCTATTGTTTCCCTCTCTTCTTCCCCTTCCCCTTGGCTGTCCTCTGTCACTCTCCTGGCTTTGGCCTGCACAGGAGCTGGTGGACCCAGGGCTGCGGCTGCTGTTGGCCTAGAGAGGGCGGCCAGCCAGGGGGTGGCCTGGATGGCAGACAGAGGCTGGCTTCCACCTGCCAGAGTGGCTGGGCCCCCTGTGCCTGCCTGCAGCTCGCCCTCCAAAGCTGCCGCCGCTTCTGCTATAGCTGCCTCCTGGTCATAGCTGTAGGGGTCTTCATAGTGTCGCTCAGAGTCGCTGTCCTCAGTCTCTGAGAAGTTCCCGGTGGCAGTAGTGGGCATGGCCTCGACGTCCCCATGACAACTGGGGAGCTGGTAGCAGATGAGCTCACCACCAGTGTCAGGACAGTGGCAGGCCCGGCACGGTGGCAGGTGGACTGTGTGGCCGGCGGCGTACTTGAGGCCAGTGTGGATGCAGCCCACCTGGCCACACTGGGGGCAGCTGTCAGCTACCACCACGGCCTCAATGCAGTTGGGTGGGAGCTCGGGGCACAGCATGAACTGGCAGCTGATCTTGCCACCGCCCGGTGGGCAGGAACATTCGGTGCTGCCAAAGTCCACAAAGTACGACTGGCCAGCGGGCACACGGCCGCGCACAAAGCCACCCTGCAGACAGTCATAGTACTGGTAGCCCTCACAGGCACAGCCCTGCTGCACACACGTGGCACAGCAGGCACCGGGCTCCAGGGCCTCCTCGATGCAGTTCTCCAGCGGTGGGCACTCCACACCTGTGCAGTCCTGCTGTGGGGCTGCCACCCCTGTGCCTGCACCCAGGGCCAGGGCCAGGGCCAGGGTCAAGGCCAGCCGGGCTCCTACAGGCTCCCAGAGCAGCACCATGGTCCCACAGCAAGCCCAGATGCCACCTCGAGCCAAAAGGTTCCCTCTCCTGCGAGGCCCTAGGGGAATTGGAAAGGATACCTGTCAGCACTGTACAGGGCCCACACAGGAAACGCACGCACCCTACCAGGCACACACCCCGACATGTGCAGCAGCTGGACACAGCCTCAACACATGTGTGCCTGGTAGGCATGTGCGCTCACACATGTGCGCTCACTCCCGTGTCCCCACACACACACTCCTGGTCACATGTGTTTGGATGCCCGGAGGCTTTGCCACATGTGTGAAAGCGTCACAGACAGCGGCTTCCAGTCGCCCAGGCACCGCAGGTCTACTGTCCAGGGCACAGCATGGCCCCATTCAAGGCAAGTGAACCCCCAGCTGCTTTCGGACACACGGCCTCTGAGTGGGACCCTCCTGCCCAGTCACACACGCACTCACAGACTCACACCTGCACTCACTCACCAAGGCACACGTCCAGCAGCCTAGGGCACTCTGGTCTCTCACACCCTCCGTGCCAGGCACCCATGGTGGCACACAGGCCAGCCCCAATCCTTAGTCACGCACACCGTCTCACCTACAGCCTCAGGACACCAGGGCGGTCTTCCACACACAGTCCCCCACATGCATGAACACATAATCACCCAAACAGTTTCCCTCCCCCAAAATCTTGCTCCATCCCCAGCCACCTGCCCTGCGGCCTGTGACTGACTACCAAAGGACACGGTCAGGTGAAAGCTGGGCGGCAACAGGCTGCCTTCCAGGCCTTGGCATGGACAAACAGCCCCCCGCCCCAGCCCCGAGCAGACCCCAGGGCTCAGGAACAACCTCAAAGAGACCCCCTTGCTCTGTAAGTTTAGCCACAGGGGACACTCCTACCAACCTCCTCAGCTGCCCCAGCAAAGGTTACCGCCACTTCCGGAATTGTCCTGGACACCCAGCGCCCCTACACCTCCACCCCCTCCCCGTGCACCTCTCAAGTCCTTCGACCCTGTGAGGCTCTACCTTCTGTCCCCTGTGCAGCCCGGGGAAGCCTCCACCTCCCGCTGTTCCCACCTCCACTGCTACCCCTTCTCGGCAAAGCCAGTGCAGTCTCAGAACAGCTAACCCGACACACCAGAGACCCCAAACCGCGCCCCTGCCGGGCTGCCAGCAAGGAAAGGCCCTGGTGCCCCATGGGGGCTTTCTGACCCTCCCCCCCGAGAAGGCCCTCACATGACACTCTCACAGGGCCCTCTCTTTCCATAGCCCCTCCTTGTCACCCTCTACAGGCCACTCAAGTGCCGCCTTTTCACCAGTCCTCAGCCTCCCCCACTGCTACCCTGGTCCCCACAGCCGACAGTGGCTCTGGGGCTAGACTGTCCCCACCTAGGCTGCCTGCTCCTGGGTCACAGACAAAGGGCTCCTTCTCCACCCACCCCCAGCCCCCAACCCAGGGCTACTGTGTATTACCTGTTTTTTTTTTTTAAAAAAAGGGATAAAAAGACAATTAAGTGACATCTCTAGATTTTAAGTGTTTGTAATTTCAAATCTAAAAATAATAACAAAAACTTCTTTAAAGTGTTTGACAAAGAAGAGAATGAAAGCAGAGGGCGGAGCCACTGCTATTTCTAGAGGAAGTGACCACAAGCCCCCCGCCTCCCGGCTAAGCCTAGAACAGGGGCAGGCAAGCACAACCTGAGAGCACAGGACCGGTGTCGAGTGGGGCGGTGACAGGACTGCAGCCACTTAGTGCCCCGGCAGAGCAGAGAAGGAAATCTGCCTCTGCCAGCCACTCAGCCAGCACGGACTGAGCAGCAGGTCCTCTGTGCCATGGATCCTTCTAGAACTTGGGGTTCATTAGCAAGTAAGACAGGCCTCCCGGCCGTTCTGCTAGCACTGACCCTCTGATGCAAAAAGTAATTCAGTGGGTTTCTGAATGTAATTAAGCACAGTGAGGAAATAAATGAATGAGAGCAGGGAAACGGAACAGGAAGTGGCTGGGAGGTATGGAAAAGCCCATTTTAGGCAGGGTGGTCAAGCAAGGCTTCTCCAAGAAAATGGCATTTGAGCTGCCGAGACCTGAGTGAATCAATGGAGACAGCCATGTGAATGTCCAGAGGCAAAATATGTCAGGCAGCAGGAACAGCAGGTGCAAAGGGCCTGGGGCAGGCCCAGCAGAAGGCCACCAATGCTGAGCAAAATGAGCAAGGGTGAGTATGGTAACAACCAGATCAAGCTTCTGGAAGCCCTGGGCCTGGAATGACTTGATGGGACTCTATGAAGGCTGCTATGTTGAAAGCAGGGTAGCCGGGCAAGAACAGGGAAGCCAGGGAGGCAAGTGAGAGGAAGCAGGAGAGGACAGTGCACGGGGGAATACTCTGAAGGCAGCGTTGACAGGACTTGCTGCTAGACTGCACAGGTGGGACAGCAGAGGTGTCCAGGATGAGCCCAGGGTTGGGCTGGAGCACCGGGAAGGGTGGAGCTGCCGCTTCCTGAGGCAGGGAAGGCCATGGAAGGAGGGCTGTGGACCTACAGGAGAGACCACAGCCCAGTGTGGTCCGAACTGAGTTTGAGAAGCCCAGGGGTCATCCACATGATGATGGTAAGATTGTCTCCGGGGACAGGAGTCTGTGCCTGGGCCAGGGGGCTGGGGGAGTCAGTGGACTCCAGAGTCAACACGCACATCCCTCTAAGCTGAGAAGCCACTTCAAGAGGATGGAGGACTCCGTAAGGCCAGTCTGATTAGGAATCGGGCACTGGGAGAGCTGGGGCTACAACCTCCAGTGACAAAATCAATCACCCTCTCCATGAAGACAGGGGCCAGGGGCACAGAGGCCCTCTAGTCAATGTTCAACAGTGTCGTTTAAGAAGCAAACTAAGACCTAAACCCTTCTGCCAACCTCCATCTGCCTTTCCATTCATAACACTCACATGAACAACACAGCCTAAGAGGGAAATACCACTACCAGAGGTTGGCGGTCTCCTCCCAGAGAACCTGTGTTTGTTTCCAGCCAGGCCCACTGCACCCATCCCCACAGCCCACCACAAGTCAGTCCCCTCGCTCTATGCACCCCCTCCATCCCCACCGTGGCCTGGCCCTTGGACCCCACCCCCCAAGCATCACATTCTGCCCACTCACAGGTAGATTCCACATCTTGGGTTCACCCATCACCTCCACCCCAGAGGAATGATAAAGAACATTAGGCCCCAGTTTTGTGTTTTCCTCATCTGCTGTGCAAACCTCAGTAAGGCTCTTGCCCTCTCTGAGTCTCAGCTTTGCATCTGTATACTGTGAAGAGGTCCTACCACACCTTCGGTCATGGCCGGAAGTCCACAGGCACTTTCTAGCCCATGACTGCATTTGTTTATCTCACGTGGTGGGTTTTTAGTTTTAAATTAGTTACCCATATTTACAAATTGGAAGTGTTCACATGAAAATTCAGGTTTCCAACTCCTCTTGAACACCGCTGAGCCCTAGCCACCCTAAGATGTCACACAGGACATGGGACTAGCAGTTCCCCATGAAGCCTACTGGGGACCTCTTCACTCATTCACATGCAGCTGGGTATGTTTGAACCCAGGCTCACCTCTGAACTGGGAACCCCAAGGTCATTCCCACTGTGCTCTCCAGTTGGGAGAGTGGAGATCTGGAATGCTGTATTGGGAACCGCCCTGCCTGGTTTCAGAAGCTGTAACCCCCCCACGGCTAAGGTTGAGTGAGCGACCTTCGGTAACCACAAGGCACTAAGGAGACAGAGCTGATCTCCCTGGCAGGGGTGCCGCCTCTGCTCCTTTTACTTCACACTGCCTGGCCCCCAACGCTTGATCAGTTAGCCAGTGACGGGTAAGATTCCTCAAGGGAGGGATGACCTAAGACAGGCACAGTCACAGGGCCCCCAGGGAAGGATTTGGGGGCTACAGAAAAAGGGGGTGATGGACCCTCACCCCTCAGCTTTGACATAGCCTAAGTCCTCATTCTGTCTGCAAGAAGTCTCCTAATCTCTCTGGCTGCCTTACTTCCCCTGCCTGACTTAAGCCTGAAACAATGCTGGAGGTGGGTGAGGCCCTGTGCAGGAAAGGGCGAGTTCCCAGGTGATCAGGCCTAAGAAAGAATACATAAAATCCTATGGAACCTACTTTGCTAATACCCTAAATTTAAATAATAAGGGATCAAGCAAGAAGTAAGTTTTGTTCCCCAAAGTTTTATGGCCCTTTAACTATCTGACCCTGACTCAAAATAAGCCCTCAAAGTTCTCTGTATGTTATCTATTGTTTAATCCTTTCTGCCTGGCAATGATTGATGAGCTTTATCCCAATAAAAGCCTGTCAAGGCAAGGGTCCTCTTGAGAGAGAGGCCGCGCTGTCCCTTTTCCTCCACAGGACTCAGTAGTCCATGTGAATTTCTCATTTCTCATCCACAATGTGGCGGACCCCACGAGCCTGGGTCCGCATCAATGCTGCATGCTGCTCAGAGCCCCCAGTACCGTATGAAGGTTGTGTGCCATCCATGAGGGGGATGGGGCCAGCTAGAATGTACCTGGAGGAGGTGGCCCAGTGCGGAAGGGCCGGGCCCCTAGAGGAGGCTCACCTGGAGAAGAGTTAGCCTCAAGAGGCCCTGGTACATCTCTGCAGCTGCTCTGGATGGTTCATGGGCCCATGGGTGTATATGCGGTCGGGAGTGGAAGGGAGGGTGAGGGGGAAGGCACACTCCCCAGGCAAGAGCTCACCAAGACCAGGGAGAGTACAAGAAAATCTCCCACAGGCTCTGCCCTGTACCCATCAACTGAAAAGCTGGATAATACATTTACATTAATAATAACGTGATTATAATTTCAGAGGATGATTATTATGCCAGCTGACCTAAATGATCACGGGAGAGAATACTCTGGACAGAAAAATACATGCAAATCACCCACATGAGCAATGTACGATGGCAGTTCTCATGCCCTGTGAGATACCTAAAGACACCTGCACCAGGTCCACACACCCATGGTGGTCACTGGGTATCTCTGTTTGCAGGACGGGATAAGGCAGGGGTAGGTCACCATGCTGGTACCTGTCCCTGGATCCACTCCCTGCCCTTCTCCACCTTGCTCTCCACTGAGGAAGCTGACCTCCTCAGAATGTGTATCCAGGCTCCCACACACTCCAACAGCAGCCTCTAAGAGGAGATCAGAGGATGGGAGAGAGGTTGGGGTGCTCATTTCCCACCCCCACCCACCCTACCGCCTGGGCAGAGGTTTGGTGGTGGCTGTCTCCACTCTCCCACGGCCATAGCTCCTGTTGGGTGATCCTGCTGGGTTATAAGACCTGCCTCTCCCCCACCCCTGCTGGCCCAAGGTGCTAAGGGCTCCCCATCCACCCACCGTTGCTACTGCAAGAGCTGGCCAACCCTCTGTAGATTCCCCAACCCTGCTCACACCTGTTCAGGTCTCGTCATTAACTACTCCTTCCCTAAGCCCAGTGTGCTGAGAAAGAAGGTATCTACCAAGAAGGGCTCCCGGTGGCTTAACTGGGTTCAAAATCTGAAAAAAATAGCCTAGTAGGTATTTCCACACCGGGGCCTCTCACAGAAACCACATATTAGAGAGAAGCCTGCACTGAACTGCCTGCCTGCGCGGTGTTTCTGCCATCTGTGCCAGCCCTTACAAAGGAGTTCCTACAGTCCTATTTCAACCAATAGGACTCAGGCTTCCCCATCCAATTAGAGCTGCACAGCGACACCCCCATCAGCATCTTCACCAAACTATGCCATTCAAACTGAGTATTTCGAGTCCTCCTTTGCATGAGGACACACCATTCAAGAATCAGGGCAGGGACTTCTGTCCACAAAAGTCGGCTCCCCTCCAGCTCGGGAAAGCACTTTCCCTTTCTACCAAAGACTGAAGAACGAATTTTCTGGGCTGCCTCATCAAACAGGGAACTTGGCCTAGGGCTTCTTCACAGCATGCTGTTCCACAGCCCTGCTGTCTCCTAACCGGGCTGTAACACTATGGAGTTGTCGTCACAGCCGCAGTCACGTGGTGTTACAACTGAACTGTTGGCACTGAATAACGCCTCCTTCTTTACCACACCCCAAACTGGGGACTCCTGTCGGCACTGAACTGGCACCAGTGGCCATTGGTTGACACCCATGAGGGACTCTGATTTCCTGCTGGGACCCTGACAGGCACAGCCCCACGCGGACTTCACAGAACTCAAAGCCAATGACTGATTCAGTGTACACAGAGCAACAAGAATGGACCTCAAAAACAGAACACTAAATGGAAAAGGTAAGAACCAGAACAAGATGGTGAGCCCAACACTGTTACCGTGACACAGTCAGTCAGAGCGCCAAGGGGGTCTCTGCCCGTCGGCCAAGATGGCACGTGTGGAAAGCTCGAAAGGTGAACAGATAGGGCCCTGAGCACGCCGAAAGCTAGAAAGGTAATTGGAATCGGATGGGAAAAAAGCCTTCCCTTCCTTATCCCCATAAGAACTGCAGGCGCGAGCAGGAAGACTGAGACAGCAGTCCGCCATTGCCCCAGGTTGTGTGGCACCTGAATAAAAAAAAAAACCTTTCCTTTTGCACCAGCACCTGGCTCATAATTTTAGCTTTTGTGGACGCAGGCAGCTGAACCTCCATTTTGTTTGGTTACAACACCACTCATGTTAATTAAAAACGTACACACCCAAGGTAAAAAAAAATACCACTTGCAAAACAGGCAGTTAAACAGATGCACACAGACCAGAACTGCGTATCTTCCTGTAGCGGGGAAAGGAATGGCTTTGGAGCAGAGACAGTAGAATAAACTGACCGATAAAACAGGAGCAGTACAGAAGCAGTCTAAGAGCAGTACCTGGCAGAGATGAAGATAACAGTGTGTTATTATTTAAGGAGAGTACCTAACCCAACCCTTAGCTCCTGAGGTCCAGCTGAGAAATCCCATACTGTACCCCTGTCAGAAACCCCAACAGTCTGGGAGGGGCGGTGTGGTGCCTGCCTACAGCCGAGGTGGGGGAAGGGACACATCCAGCCAATCCAGGGACCTCATCTGTCGCTTTGCTGCAATTGGCTGAGGGGTGGGACTGAAACCACACCTAACTAATGCGACTGGGCACTGTGACTACTCCCACCAAAGACCGGCAGAAGGCGCGCCAAGCCCCTCCTCGAGGCCTGGCAGCCTCTTCCTAGGTCTCTAAAAACACTGAGCCACTTGGGAAGGAAGATGTAGGGGCCAGACTGCCAGAGAGACCACATGCTGGTCTGCTCCTTTTGGTCACTGTACGGGGCGTGTGCATGAGCCCACTTGGGAGCCCTCTCTGTGATGGGGCAGGTATACCAAAGTCTCCAACTGATGCATGTAGAGATTAAAAAAAAAAAAAAAAAAAGAGCCTGGCCTAACCTTGCCTAAATTCCCGGGCAAATTACCTGACTATTGCTGTTTTAGCCTCCAAGTGTCAGGGTCGTTAGTTATGCAGCAATGTGTAACCTGAACCACTGGGATCTAAATCAGCGATTAAAAGCAGATAATCCAGAGTCAGGACACTTCTCTACAGGACAATGGCCCACCTCCTCAGTGCACAGGAAAGCACAGAGAGAAGCTGCTCTACATTAGGACAGGCCTGGGATACAACCACCGATGCATGTGGATTCCTGAAGAGACCCAGCACGAGGAATCGGCTGCGAGAGATGCTGGGGCCGAATGAGAGGCTCCCAGGATGGACTGAGGATCGAAGGACACCAAGGAACAGCTGATATTCCGGGAGGTGTGATGCCTGGCAAACACTGGCATTTTTAAAAGGTGAATATTTTACATATCATCCTGTCTATAATATGCTCTAACATACTTCAGCATGAAAACAGCCAAGGGCAAGCTATGTGAAAATGTTAACAACTGTGCAATCCAGGTGACGGGGGTCTGGGTGTCCTTTCTGGTCGTCTCTCTTTTGGTTTGCCAACTCTCCACATGAAGAGCCACAAGGACAGTCAGTGTTTAGGTGGGAATGAAAGGTGGGGAGCCACCAACATAGAGTCTAGGGGTACATCCAGCCTGGTACAGAGAGTCTTTGACTCCCAAGCTGAAGATCCAGAGGGGGCTTAAGGCAAGGGCAAGTTGAGGTCACAGTCTGGGCTGTCACAGTTTGGTCTTCGTTGATCAGACCCCTGCTGTGGGTGGGGA
This sequence comes from Carollia perspicillata, assembly GCA_004027735.1. Lineage (NCBI taxonomy): Eukaryota > Metazoa > Chordata > Mammalia > Chiroptera > Phyllostomidae > Carollia > Carollia perspicillata. Next base: position 7,765 of record PVKM010019922.1, on the reverse strand, counting down.
CAGTGGACTTTCTAATGCAGCTTGGGGTTAGGTTCTTAAGCTGTAACTCGAAGGTGGACAAGACAGGACAGCGGAGGGGGAACAACACACTCAGTAAGGGTTTATTTCCGGGGAGCGCCGGCAGAGAGGTGGTTGAGTGTGGAGACACACTGACTCTCCCACAGCCCCCGCACCACACACAGGGCATCTGAAGGCGGGACGGGTCGGGGAGGGACGTCCGGGTCAGGTGCTTCAGCACGCTGCTCGAACAGCAGCTACCTTGGCTCTCACCCTCGCTGCTGCCCCCCTGTAAAAATAAAACACAAACACATCCCTACAGTAAGGCGACATCACCCCCTTTGAAAAATTAACCTTGCACCCGTCCAGAGCGGGCCCCAGATGAAAACACTCCGGGCTCGCAAGGCCACCCTGACGCTCCTCAGACGACCCCAGGGGACACAAATTCACCGCCAACGCCAGTCACCTAAAGTGGGGTCTGGCCTTGCAGGCCTTTGAATCACAAGGGAGAGAAATTCTTCCTTTTTCCAGTTCTCAGATCCTTTGGACACTGACAAGAATAGGCCTGCCAGAGCTAGCAAATAAAAAATCACTGGAACTTGAGATAAATACTGCATAATTGTGTAGCATACGTATGTCCTGTAAAATACTTGGGACATACTTATTCATCGTTTATCTGAAATTCCAATTTAACTGGCATCCTGTGTTTTTACCATACAACCCTAGGCAAGGACAGTATTGGGTCGGTGATGGTATGGTTGAAAACTTCTTATATATTTGCAGGGCATATCTCTTTCAAACAAGACACTGGGGCATCAAAACACTTGGACTTTCAAACAGCTGGAGATGACGGAGGGAAGTAAACATACGAGACACCTGTTGACATGCCAAACACAGGAGTAATCAGGACCACCCGGCCTGCCTGTTGGCACCTCTGAAGCAACACCTCAGCTCCTCCCAGCAGCCCGCCCTACACAGCTGCCCTGCCCCAGGCCCAACCAGAGAGCCGGACCATCTATTCACAGACCACGTTCCAGGGGGGCCCATATGGTACTTTTGAAATTAGCTGCTGACATTATAACATTACAATGTCATTATTTTAACATTTAAAATCAGAACATTTTACACTGAAGCTGGAGGCCCAGCTTCTCTAGGAAAATGAGAAGGTAAGGCCTGACAGCAGAGCGATACCGGTCCACCACGATCCACGCCCACTCTCCACCGCCACGCCGGGCTCACTGCTGCCCCTCTACCCCAGACCCTTCTAGGCCCTGGACTCTTCTTGTCCACACCCAAAGGAGAGAGGCCCAGAGGAGGTGGAAGTTCCAGCCCCCTCCTGCCCAAGGTCACCTGAATGGCCAGGTTTCCTGGGTTAGGACCTGCCTCTTCTCTAAGTGATGGACACTAGGAATTTTGCCCCTTTCCAAGGAGCCTATTTCCACCCAGGTGGCCTAGCCTGATCAGTCACAGAGGAATCCAGTGGCATACCCCCAGCCATACAAGACACACAGCTGAAGGAGGGAATACAGGAGTTACACACTGTTATACACTGGGACCCCCAGAAGCAGAGCCTGAGCTGGGTTTCTGAGTTCATGGTTTACTGGGGGAGGACTCTCAGGAGAAGGAAAAAGGGAAGCAGGACAGAGGAAAGAACAAAGCTGGGCAAAGACATGGCCTCAGCTGGAGCCTGGCACGAGCCTGATCCTGTGGGGAGTCCTGTGGCGTGACCAGCGTCCCAGGGCTCATCCCACCCACAGAGACATCAGTCAGTCAGTGACCGCAGACCACGGTAGGGAGAAGGGAAAATTATCTCCCAGGCATGGGGGCGGTGAAGGGGGGTTTCACAGGCAACTACTGTGGACCCAGGGCAAGCACCTGGACAAGGGCTATTAGCAGCCCAAATCTGGGGCAGCTGGGGGAGAAGTGCCTCTTCAGGGGAGGGGGAACCAGAGAGGGCACAGGCAGTGGCCACAGCATCTGTCACAGAGATATACAGATACGAATGCGAGCGTGCGTGTGCACACACATACACACACACACCCCTGGGCAGAAGCTGGTAAGGGAGCTTGGTTCTAGAAACTACTCATGCTCACCCCAGTGTCAGAGAGGTAAGGAAGTAACTTACTTAAACAGTGTTCGCACACCCATGCCTTTAGCAGCATTATTCACAATAGTCAAGAGGCGAGAGTAACCCAGTGTCCACGGACAGATGAGTCGACAGACAAAATGTGGTCTACCACACAAAGGAATATTAATTCTCAGCCTTAATAAGGAGAGAAATTCTGACACATGCTAACCATAAATGAACCAGGACACATTATGCTCAGTGAAATAAGCCAGACACGACAGGACGCATACTGTGATTCCACTCATATGAGGGCCCTAGAGTAGTCAGATTCGCAGAGACAGAAAGTAGAAGAGGGGATGCCAGGGGCTGGGGAGGTAGGGTGCAATGGGTATAGAGTTTCAGTTTTGCAAGGTGAAAAAGTTCTGGAGCTGGATGGAGGTGACGGATCCACAAAATGTGAATGCACTTAATGCCACTCAACAGGACAGTTAAAAATACTTAAATTGGTCAATTTTGTGTTATGTATATTATAGGATAATAAAAAACAATCATAACACAGGTACTGTGGAGCCAAAAGCAAATGACCAAGCAGAGACAGGAAAGGAAAACACTGCACTGAAGACCCAACAGGAAATAAGGGCTGCTCCTGAGACCTGCCCTTAGTAGTAAGCTTCCTGGTCACCAGGACCAAGAGGGAAATTAGAGGGTAACTCGGTGCTCCTGGTCTAGTAAGAGGAAGTCATCTAGTTCACTGGGAAAATAAACATGTTTTTGGCACAAAATATTTGGAGGAATTTCAACTGTTGCTAAGTTCATATTTATAACAATCACTTCCTCAGTGCTGACATGATGCCAGACACTGGACTGCAACCTTCCAGGATGTTTAATTTATTTAACCATACTCTACAGATAAGGAAACTCAGGCCCAGACAGGGTGAAGGATCGTCCCCAGGTTACATCACCAATAAAAGGTGGTACAATGATTTGAATCCAGGTCTATCTGGCCAAGGGAATGTATACGGCCAGAGACCTTCAGTTTGTAGATATTAATCAGGCACCTGCTACCTGACAGACAGCCTCTGTGATAGGTACTGGGATGTGGCAGTAAGCAAGACCAACACAGGTCCTACCCTCACGTGCCCAACGTTCTGGTGGCACAAAGAGACAAGGAACAAATGAATAAGATAATGTTGGCATCATGAAAGAGAAGGAAGGGGACACTCCTCCGGCAAGAGTGGTCAGTGCAGGCCTCACCAGGAGGCAACACTTCGGCTGAGGCTTGCCTGGAGAGATGTGGTGCCGCACAAAGACCTGGGGAATGGAACCCCAGGCAGCAGCAACAGCATGTGCAAAGGCATGCCCGGAACAAAGAAGAGGGTGGGAGTGAGGCAACATAGAGGAAAGTCAGGGAAAACTCCCTACAAGCGGAATGAGGAAGTAGGAGCAGGTCTCTCACCAGAGCCCCCACCTGTGAGCATGATCGAAGGGTAACGGTTTAGGGCAGGAAACCCTTGCGGTGGTCACAGAAGTCAACACAGAAGTCAACACCAATAAGGACTGGCCAAAACCAGATCCATCCAAGATGGAAGCAAAATCAGCCAGAGAAAGATCCAAAGCTTATGTCATTGTTACAATGAAAACTAACACTACAAGTGCAAGGGTGGCCAAGGGGGATGAACACCAAGAAACCTCCGGAAAAGACCATGTTAGGAACAAGGCCCCTCCCAACCGGGAGGCAGAGACAGAATTTGGTACCACAAAATTCCGAAACTGGAAACATGAAATCACAAGAACTGACTGACCACAGCAATTCACTGGCAAGTTCGCCTGCGTCCATTCGAACACACACACTCTCACTTTCTTCACAGGGTGCCACTGTCCTGCCTTCTCTGTCTCTACCTACCTTATTTTTTGGATCATAAGACGCACCTAGGTTTTAGAAGAGGAAAACAGGAAAAAAATGTTGAAGCAAAAAATGTGGTAAAATATTTCATAACATAATATTTCACAATGTAAATGTAAAGAGAACTCAACAGCAGCATTAACAACAATTATTCCTCCCAAATTTGGGGGTGGGGGGTATGGGGAACATGCGTCTTATAGTTCGAAAAATGCGGTAAATAAAACTTGCTTTTGCTCTCACTCAGACTCTCAGTTGGACTTGTTCTTGAAGTCTTCCCTGCACAAATCAAGAAAGGTCCCAGACCCAGACCAGCAGGGCAGGGCAGGGCCAGCCCCCAGCACAGAACCGGTCTGGTGACAGGATGAAGTAAGGTAAGTAGCAAAAGGAGGAAAAGTGGGTGAGGGATGTGAAAACCAAGGAAGCAGAGAGGCTGGAAAGAGGGGAAAGGCCAACCATCCATATCCAGTGCCCCAGGGACTCCACAGAACATCCACAGAACACCCAGTGCCTTTAGTGGCCACTGTTCCTGGAGGGTGGCAGGGGCTACCACAGATACTGGAAACTCAGTAAGGGACCTTTCAAGAAGTCTGAGGAAGACCCCAGTTACATAAAATACAAAACCAAATTAAACCTAAACATCACTATTTAGGGAATGCAAATGTAGGAGGGCAGGGCAGAAAGCCAAGCCAAGCAGTGACATGAGAGACCCGTGGAGGGCACCTGGAAGAGGGAGGGAAAGAGACTGTGGGGTGTGGGGTGTGGGGTGGCGCAGGCCCCCTGATTCACCCAGGTGCTGACTATTCATCCAATGGTCCGTTCCACTGTATGCCCTTATTACTTTTTGTAAGTGTACTTTTTCACTATAAAAGAGACTCTTTAAAGAAAAAAAAAGCCAATTGTAGTAACCTACAAAGGAAACAAAGGGCAGAGAAGGTTTTAACACAAGAAATGGTGAGGAGGGGAGGGAAGTACAAAATAGTCACAAATTCTCAGAAGAAAAGGTGATCTCACCTACACGAGGAGGAGGGAGGGGGGATAAGGGAGGAAAGAAGGGGAAGGGCCTAGCTAAAGCACAATTATATAAATGACCCAAGGACATGGACAACAGGGTGGGGATTGACTGTGGGAGTCAGGGGGAAGGGGAGAGCAGGGGAAGCAATGGGAATATCGGGACATATGTAATACAACAACAAAAAATGAATGAATAAATAGGAATCTAAGGAACCAAATAAACTAAGGAACAAAATAGAACCACAGGCATGGAAACATGGAACAGACTGACAGTGACCAGAGGCAGGGGGAGGGGATAATGGTGGAAGGAAGGGGAAGGGACTAGTCATTATGAAGGACCCACGGACATGGGCAATATTTGGGGACTTGACTGTGGGAGTGGGGCACGGGGTGGGCAAAGGAGGGGAAAGGGGGAAAAGCTGGGACGACTGTAATAGAGTAACAAAAAAAGACATATTTCTGATAAAAAGCATTTTTCAAATTGAATTGATAGGATGATGGAGCTTGAAGATTAAAAAAAAAAAGGCAGGGTACATGGTAGGGGGTTTGGGGAGGGGCCTGGGTCCTTTCAGGTAGGAGAGCCAGAGCAGGCCAGGCCCGGGCGAGAGAAGGCAAGGCGGAAGGCACAGGTGGGGTTGCCCGAGATCTCCAGGGATGAGGGAGGAGCTAGGTCCAGAGCACAGGGGAACCCTGGGCCTCTGAACAAACACCGGGCAGAAAGTGCTGGGCGCAGAGGGACCCCAGGTGGAAGGCAGAGAGGGCGCCAGAAGCCCTGAGTCCTCACATGCTCACTGGCCCTTGTGGACCTTCACCGAGTGAGCTCATAAAACCACTGGGGAAAACCACTCCTCAAGTAGAATCGTCAGGCTTTTCCCCTTAATAAAAAGCTCCTTAAACCCTGGGTGAGAGCTGACCCTTCATATATAATCACCAATCTTATTACCAGCATAAGCAAGTGAGAAATTACAAAGATGAATGCCCATGACTTCTAACCAACCTTTGAGAAGAGAAAATGTTGCTTCTGGCACCAGGAGGGAGCTGATATTTTCCTTCCCCACAAGTCACGACTCTGGAAAGAAGAAACACTCCTAGGGCGGAGTGATGAGAAACAGCCCAGCAGGCAGCCAAGGCTGAGCTCACTGCTTTCCCCACCTGGCTTCCCCGTGCCCTCCACCCAGCTCCAGATGGATGGGAGTCACACCCTTGGCCTCCTCCTCCTCTCTCCGTGAGAACCCAAGGCATCCTCCATCCGGCTCGCCCTGGTCCTGCCACTGGGAACTTGTCTTCTGATCTCCCACCTCTACGCAAAACCTTAAATAGATCCCTATTATCTCTGGTCCCTTTAAGAACCTGAGAAAGCCCATGGATAATGCACTCCCTTCCACCAAAGAAGGGAAAATACAAACAGAGCAGGTAGAGTGGACCTGGGGTGCTTTCTAAGCGCCCAACATATATTTACCCTCCTTCCAAGAACAGCGCCTAGATTTCATTCTGGGGTTCACACCACTCCATTGTCACTCCATTCAGTGCTTCTTGTTCCTCTTGCAATAATGCCTAACTCAGGGATGGACACTGAGCGAGCCAATCTGAGCCCATGAGAACCAATTCAAGTGAGACACTGGGCAAACAGCCTCTCCTTCCCACAGTATTAGACACGATATGATTTATTATTAAGAATTTCTGAAGCCATCTCGTCATCAGGTAGAGTCTGGAGCAAACTCAAAAAAAAAAAAAAAAACACAAGAAAAGTCAATAGGTAGAGAAAAGAGTCATAGTAATAGCTGCTGAGCAACTGGATCCAGCCATGGCTGAAGCTAATAGAAAAGCTAAACTTTGCAATGACATAAACCCATTTTGCTTAAGCTAACTTGGACCAGGTTGTCTGTTACTGGCAGCCAAGCATCTTAACAGATATATGAGCATATACCAAAAATAGTTGTGTATCATTTTAGGGGTCTCGCAGACTCCCTGAAATTTATGAATCCCTGGTTGAAGATCCCGGGCCCAAGGACAAAGTGAAAACTCTAAGAGTGGCATTCAGAATCCTTCACCATCTAGACCGCAACAATCTTTCCCAACCCATTTCCCTCTGTTGCACTCCATGTACCCAATCCCACCGAAACTGGAAGACAAGTGCCCAACCGCTCATCTCTGCCCATACCATTATCCCAAATCAGGTTGCCCTCCATTCTGAGTCTCTGTATGCCCAAATCCCAACCCCTACTTTAAGGCCACGCCCCGAGAATGAGTAAATGTATGAATGGATGAGTGGATGTGATGGATGTGATGGGTGGGTGGATGTGGTAGATGTGATGGACAGACGAACAGATGGGCGGGTAGGTGGACGGTGGATGCGATGGGTGCGTAAGTGGATGGTCGATGAGCAGGTAGCAGATGGAGGACGGACAGAGGAGAAGATAGACCCACAGAGGGGCCAGAGAATTGGTACATGGACGGCCAGTTGACAGACAAAGAGATGGATGAGTGAGCAGACGGGTGGTGGTGGATCATGGGTAAGTGGGTGAAGGAACGGATGGCAGATGGAGGACAGATGGCTGGGAAGATGGATCAATGGACGGACAAGAAATCAGTGTGTGGATAAATGTCTGATGGACAGATGGGTGGGTGGAAAGACAGCTGAGGAGGTGAAAGACAGCATGGATGGCAAGGTAGGCTAACTGGTGGGTATATCAGCATGGGGACGAATGGCTCATGGGTACACAGGTAGGCCAGCAGGTGGGTGAGTAGAGGCAGGAAAGCTGTCTTGATGCTCAGTCAGTGCTCCT
>PVKM010019921.1:0-23780 GCA_004027735.1 Carollia perspicillata | reverse complement strand
TCTTGAGCACGTTCAGACACCATGTTAGGTGCAGCAGATGAGAACAACAAAGGTCTTTTCCTCAAGGAGCTCAGTGGTCTAATTAAAGGAAACGGACAACAAAATTCAATGAAGTCAGAAGATTGAGATGTGCTTCAAGATGACATCACTCTGTGGGCAAAGGAGCACTTAAAGTAGCGAGAGTTACAACATCAGGATCAGGGTTTTAGAAATGTTAAGTTAAGGGAACACTGAAGACAGAAAGGAGAGGGCGGCACCAAGGAGAAAACATGCTCAAGTTGGGTGAGAAAGGTTTTAAGAACATATATACTAAATATTTAGTGGGTTTCTCATTCATTGTGTCAGATACTGTTCTAAGTACTGAAAGAGAAGAGTAAATGGAAATGAGTCCCTGCTCTCAGGGTTTACACAGTAATGTGAGACAGATGACAAAGAAACAAATATCTAACATGTGTATGTGAGCTGCAAAAAGTCCAATGAAGGAAACTTAGCAGAGTTAAGAAAGAATGCGGACTGGGCAATTTTAAACAGGGTGGGTATGTGGATGGTTAATGGAGTTTTTCATTTCAAAATCTGTAATGATTTACAGGATTTATTTTTAAGTTATCTTAGCATGTAAACAGCTTATAACCATTACATTTTGAGGATATTCATTGTTAAATAATTGGATATTACTGTATTAATAATAGAATCCCTCCCTACAAAAGGTTCCCAAGAAATGTATCCATTCCAATAAATATCAATTCAAAAAGTATGAGAAATAACTAGATAAAACTAGAAGTCTTTACTCTCCATCAGACTGTGCTTAATTTAGCACAGTCCTTTATGCATAATATAGTATAGCAAATGACAAACAACTTGGGAACACTGAAAAATGAGAAAGTTATAACTAAAATCAGGAGCAGACAAATGTACAGGGGTAATTTAAAGAGCACATGGTTTCCGGCTTCCTCGTCTAAGCCTGTGGGAATCCTCTCTCATTAGGCATGTCAGGGAAAGGTAAGCATTTTGCAGGCATGGGTTAAACAAACAGAAAGTATCTTTTGGATTCTTATGCTTGCCTTTTGACTGTTATGCAAAGGGTTAGCAAGAGTTACACACGCCTTCTCGAGGCCAGATGTTCCGCATAAGTGAAATGGCAAGGCAGATGCCTTAGGAATGGCAGAGACCATGGCACACAGAAGACAGTGTGCTGTCTAAAGGCTCTGAAACGTAAAATTTTATAGTGTCAATGGACCTGTTTTTATTTACAAATGAAACTTTTTATTTTTTAATTTTACTTGTTTATAGAGAGGAGAAGGGAGGGAGAGAAACATTGATGTGAGAGAGAAAGATCGACTGGTTACCTTTCGTACATGCCCTGACCAGGGACCAAACCTGCAACTGAGGCATGTGCCCTGACCAGGAATTGAACCTACTACCTTTCGGTTTGCAGGATGACACTCAACCAACAGAGCCACACCAGCCAGGGCACAGATGAAATACTTTTCATTAAGATCAATTTCCTGGATGATTAACAAGGGCTTCTTTAAAATATTCTGAGTGATGTCCACAGTGGTCTGTATGCTGGGTCTAGGAGACAACTCAGACACAAAACCCACACTTCGCTCCCTCCAGGTAAGTTTCAGCTTTAGCAAGCACCAGTTGTGTTTACCCCCAAAACATTTATGCCAAACATCTTAGTTGTTATGATTTAATGAAATTAGATAAGGCAGTGATTTTATCAGTACAAAATAGAGATTTTGATTCTACAAATTAATTTGAATGCTTTGAAAGAATTCAACAAAACAGGTCACTAAAAGTAACTGCGATCAAATTAGGCCTGCGTAAGAAAACAGTTAAAGATGAGAAAAAGACACAGAAATCTACAATTATGCATACAGGTGGCTTTGCAAGTGAGGTGGGAAGATCTTAAATATGAGAAGTCAGGAACAGCCTCTGATCAAATGTATTTTAGTAAATTTCTGAATGAAGTATGGGAGCAACTCATTCAAATACCTAGAAGAGTCGTCTGGGGAGGAAGGTGGTGAGTGCCAGTATTCCGAGGTCTGAGTGTGCTGAAATGTTTGAGAAAGACATTAAGAAAGTCCTCTTTTAGAGCCCAGTGAAGAAAAAGCAGGTTAGGGGATGAGATTAAAGAGGCAGCCATGGACCCTAAGGGCCACACCAAGGACTTTGCTTTTTACTTTGAAATTGGAAACCAGAGGGTTCCAGGCTGAGGAGCACACGTTTTTTGGAACATATGCCTGCTGGGTAGCGGAAGACTGTGCAGGAAGAAGTGGAAGCTGGAAATCCAGTAAGACTCCACTGAGAGTATCCATGTGCTTGTATGCAGCAGGTGACAAGTGGTCAATTTTGGGTTATCTATAAGAAGCACAGATGAGAGGACCTACCAACAGGAAAAAAAGTAAAAACAACAAAAAACGGTAAAGATCAAATTCACATAGAACAAAGTACCAAAGAGCTGAAAAGGCCTAGTTTGTAAAATTAAGTAAAAACAGTTACCTACATATGTATCCCCTAATTTTTTAAAAAAGGCTTCATAAAAGATATCATAACTTATGGTAAATAATATGTAACTACAAGGTACTTTCTTACAGGGCTTTTCAAATTTGAAAATTTAATTACAAAAATTATATGGAGTTCCCTTAAGAGAATATTTATATTAAAATTAAAGATATGGTTTATGAAAATATTCATAGTTCTAAATAAGTCCATTCAAAGTTTTACACATTTCTTTGTTAAATGCTAGCTAAAAAAAAACAAAACAGAAAATAACAATAAAATAAAATAACAAATTTTAAAGTTTAATTTGGTTTTACAAAGTCCAGAGCTCTCCATCTTAATTGAGTTTTTATTAACTGTTTTTCATTTAGGAATTTATAAAAGCAAAGAAATTGATCTAAACTATCTTAAGTCTAAACCCACAATTCTATCTCTGTACACATGAGAGGATCATGGCACTTTCTCTTTTTTAAAAGCATCTTTATGACTTATCTTTTTTCTTCAAAAAGAAAGGGATATTGAACTCCTTATATGTAATGAAGTTTCTTTTCATTATAAACCAATTCACTCATTTCTAAAACCCAACAGAATCTCACAAATTGTACTAAGAAAAAAGAAAAAAAAAGTGATTGGTGAATTAAAAATTTCTATTCTTTTTTTCATCAAAATATACTCTCTCACAAGGGGGGGAGCTTCTAGTCGTATGTTTTTGCCAAAACTTCAATTTCACCCAAATTTCAGAATTAAAAGTACTTTAAGACAATACTCTCTTTAAGCCAGATAAGCAAATCATAATTATGTAAATAAGGTGAAAATTGACTTGATAAGTTTCATTTTACACAGATAGCCTATGAATAATATGAGAGAGAAATATCTAAAGCATGAGACCTTTTCAATCTAGAGCTATATTAAAGCACTAATAAAATAACTTTAAAAATGAGTATGTACTAAAAACAAAGAAAACACCAAGAAATTAGAAGCATGAGAAAATTATGATAACATATTTGGTTAGCATAATACAGTAAATCTAAAGATCAACAATGAAAATTTTAAATAAATCTCTTAATCACCAAAAAAAGAACCACACCGAGTTTCTGCAAGTACAGATATAATTTAAATTTTTTAAACAAATAAAAAAAGAAAAACATATTCTTGCTTAATAAATAACTTTGTGGTCCAAAAGAAATTAAAAACTCTAAGAATATTCTGGAAATGATGACAATAAGAACACACAGAAAGCTTATAAAGAAATAAGGTAAACTAGGAAAAACATCCTGTTTGGAATTAGACAACACTAAGTTCAAATTCCAGTTCGGGCATTCATATACTATAGGGTCATGTTGTCTGATTCTTAAAATACAAAATGAGGAAAATGAAGGTTATTGTGAGCATTAAGTAAGGTAAAACATGAAAATCATCTAATAATAAGTAACGGATAATTCTTAACAAATACTAATTATTGGCCCTCTAATCCCTGGGATGCAGCCAAAGTTATACTCAGAGACAAGTTTTATCTCTTAAAAATAGATCAACAAATGAATTAATGATTTAGTAAATATTAAGATATTTTCATTAATATTGACAGTTATTTTTAATGTGTATGACTACTGAAAAAGCAAAGTAGATAAACACAGATATAAACAATGCAAACAAGCAATGAAAATAACATATAAAAGGCATCTGGCCATACACACCCATACATATGTACACTTATTCATACCTTTTTATGTATATTTTTTCTTATGGTAAAGACAAAGCCTCAAATGAATTTGCAATTAGTTTCTTATTTTCTAATATTATTACAATTTAGTTCTTATGAAGTTTTTTTTTCATTTCTAAGGTGTTTAAGTTAAGCTTATTTATTTATTTTGGGGAGATTTTAAATTTTATTTTGATTTAATCAAGTTAAACTGTAAAACATTTGGAATAGAGAGTAAATATATAAAGTTACTTTTATTTCTGAAATAAAACTTTCACTCAGTTCAAGTATATTAACCAAATTACCAGAAATTAAAAACAACGCTCAATTTTTCAAACCATTTTGCTTTACAGAAAACAGAAATCTCAGACAAAGATGAGGCACTGAATTCATGTTTCAACAAACTCCCTCTGATTGACCCACAGGAAGACAGGTAAGTTAGAAAAAAAAAAGACAAAACCAAAAATACCCAAAAAGATAAGCAGCAGACTCAATATAGAACAGTAATACCTGTCAGGTAAAAAGCAGAATGATGACATGATTTATTATACACACTGTAATATCTTTGAGACTCCTAATCAAGAGAAAAAGCAGACAACAGAAATCAATCCTGAGATGACCTATGCTAACAAGAATTTTAAAGTAGTTATGAATATGTTCAAGGACTTTTGGAAAATACAGTACAGTGTACTAACACGGAAATCTTAGTCAAGGAATAGAAACTAAAATACTATCAAAAAGAACCAAATGAGCCCTGGCTGGTGTGGCTCACTGGGTTGAGCGCCGCCCTGCAAACCAAAGGGTCGCTGGTTCGATTCCCACTCAGGGCACATGCCTAGGTTGTGGGCCAGGTCCCCAGTAGGGGGTGCGTGAGAGGCAACCACACATTGATGTTTCTCTCCTCTTTCTCCCTGCCTTCACCTCTCTAAAATACATAAATAAAATCTTAAAAAAAAACGAACCAAATGAGGGATTATCTGAAATAGAAAGTCAGATAGGTTAAGTCAGAACTTGGATATTGCAGAAAAAAAATCAGGGAAGTAGAAGACAGATCAACAGAAATTATCCAGTCTCAAGAACAGGAGGGAAGACTGAAAAGACATAGAGTTCAGTGGCCTGTGAGACAATAACAAGTAATGTAAAATATTTGTATTATGAGTCTCCGAATGAAGGCAAGAGGAGAAGGTGGGAAAAAATATAAGAAAATAATGGCGAACAATTTATGTTGTAAAAACAAGAACTTACAGATCCACAAAAGTTCAGTATACCCCAAGTAGGATAAATATAAAGGAAAGGACACTTTAGCAAGTCACACAAAAAAACTGCTGAAATCCAAAGATAAATAGAAAATCTTTAAAAACCATCTGAGAAAAACAACATATTATATGTTGGGTAACAATACATTGCCCCTCAGCTTGTCATCAGAAACAATGTAGGCCAAAAGTAAATGGAATGTCTTTACAAATTTCCCTCTAACTCATAATTCTATATCTGGTAAAACTATACTGCAAAAACAAAGGCAAGAAAAAACAATTTCAGATCAATCAAAATGGAGAAAGTTCATCATCAGAAGAACTGCACTACAAAAAATGCTCAAGTCTTCAAGTTGAAGAGAAATGACATCAGATGGAAACTATGGATCTTTGGGATGTAATAAAATGTATGGTACAGCCACTTTGGTAAATAATTTGACAGTTTCTTATGATGTTAAACATACGACTATCACCTGACCCAGTAACCCATTTCCTAGGTATTGCCCCAAGGGAAATGAAAACATGTTCGCACAAAGACCCGTATTTGAATATTCATAGCAGCTCTATTCACATTAGCCCCAAATTGAAAATCCAAATTTCCATCAAGGACTGGATTAATAAACTGTGGCATGTCTACACAGTGGAACTCTACTCAGCAATAAAATGAAAAATACTACACGAACCACACACAACAATATACAAGAACCTCTCTACAGCATTATGAAAGAGAAGGAAGTCATATACCAAAGAGTGCATGTCTTTGGCATTGCACAGCTGACTAATGAAATGCAACTGTGATTGTTAAAAATGCTAAAATTGAAAGTATGCATATTTTCTCCCTTTAAAATAAGTAAAAATGCGCCCATTTTGAAGATACTTTCACACTTTGCTCACAACATTCATTTTTTGCTTATCAATAATACATATGTGCACACATTCATGTATTCATCAATTAAAAAATATATTCAGTGCCTATAACATGCCAGGAACTGTACAAAGCTTTTGTAATGGAAAAATTCATATTAAGTACCTATAAAGAAATTTAACATAAAATGTTGTAAGACCTTCATTACTAAATCAATGATCACTTTACTAAAAAAAAAGTGTGAATAGATGTAGAAATATATACATATCATATCCACTGATATGAACATTTAATATTTTAGAGACCACAAATATTTGACAACTGGATTAAAAAATTTGCACAGAAGAATACAGGCAAAAAAAGTAAAACAACTTTGAGAAAGAAGAACAGAAGAGGAAATCAGTCTTGTATGTTCCACTGTGAGGTCACTGCAATGGTATGGTGCCGCACCGGCATGGGAGCAGGACACCAACAGCAAAGAGAACCCAGACACAACTGCTGCTCGCATAAGAGAGGGCGCAGCACACGATAAAGGAGACGTTTCAAAACAGTGGGAAGAGAACAGAGTTTCCTGTTAAGTGGTAATGGAAAAATTGTATATATGAAGAAAATAAAATAAATTCCACATGGATTAAAGAGCCAATTATTAAACAAATAAAATATGAAAAAAAGGAAATAAAGAAAAACATCTTTCTGACTAGGGGGTAAAAAAATCCTTAAATAAGAATCAAAATGCTACTATACAGACTAAACAATCTTTGGCTATGAGGAAAGAATGTTTTAATAGTTCTATTAAATAGCATAATGAATGCTTAAAAAAATCAAAATGCTGAAGTCATGTATAGAAATGACTGATAACATGAAATACATCAAAAATAAAAATATCTTGCCTTGCCTGGCACGGCTCAGAGGGTTGGGGGCTGTTCTGCAGAGTGAAAGCTGGATGTTTCAATTCCCAGTCAGGGCACATGCTGGGGTGCCGGCTGGGCCCCTGGTTGGAGGCTCACAAGGGGCAGCCAATCAGTGTTTCTCTCACATACAGATGCTTCTCTCCCTCCCTTTACCTCTCTCTGAACATAAATACATAAAATGTAAAAAAATAAAAAATATCTGTAAACCAAAAGGCAACAGTTTTTCTGCAAATGAGGAGAAAATATTTGAAATTTAGGTTAATACCTTAGTACCATATATCAAAAGAATGTGTCAACTTGATAGAAAAATGGGAACAAAATGTCTAAGCAATTCACAGAGGGAAAATACAAATAGCCAGTAGATATATGAAAAAGATACTCCATCCCAGTATTAAGCAGAAAAATGCAAAATTAAAATAAAATGTCATTTTTCATCATCAGATTGGCAAACAAAAATGTTTTTAAATGCTCAGTAACTCTATGTCATTGGAGCTTTAAGCCCTGTAAACTAGGTATTATTTATTTCTTTTATGTAAATTAGGGAATTGGGGCTCCATCAGGTGTTTTCTCAAGGTGTTAAAGGGAGTAGAATAAACTCAATATGTTAACTTTAAATATGAGACAAGCAGGTGTGTGTGGGGAGACATCAAATTTGATTAGGTGATTACATCTCATAACTGAATGTATATCAGAATTGTTCTCAATTATTCTAGATCCAAAATTAAATATCCAGCCAACAAAGAAAGGTAGATTCATGGCATGGTTCTCAAGTTGGAGTTTTATCAAACTATATACATTCTCATCTCTACTTCCCACCCATACCCACAAATTGAGAACCACCTGTACTTCCATGAAAAAGTTCTGAAAAAAGTTAAAACTTCACTTTTATCTGAATGATTTCCAGCAACCCATAACATGAAGTGAGAAAAACATATAATGAGCAGACTTTTTGTTTTTATGTTTAGATAAAAACCAGTAACATAAATGTAATGTTGCATCTCTTTGCCAGTTACTATTTAAAAGAAAAAGACAAGACACTAGGAAACGGCTTCATGCTTGAAATTTTGTCCGAAGAGTATAAATACATAAATACATAAATGTCACCGATTCTATGGATTTTACCAAGGAAGTGACGCAGATGCACAGCGCCCTTGTTCCAACACGCAGATGCTGCTCTCACGGAACTGATCAGGGCACACTGGCCTCGACACAAAATAGTGGGAGGCGAGCACATGTGTTTTTGATGACATTTTATAAACATTCACAAGAAACAACAGTTCCTTTCCAGAACACACTGTTATTTTCTTCATCACAACGCGAGGTTCCAACTCAGAGACTGGTTTAATAGTTTGTGCTTACTCAGGATCTTTAAAAGATGTTCCTGTTTCCCACCCTGTTCAGCACATCTGTGTTTCAGCGTACAGGCTCATGAACAGCCTCCACCATCTCATTTGCCCTTTCCTTCTCCATTCTCCTTTCCCAAAATTCTACTCTCATCCACACCTGTACTGAAAATATGTGTCAACATCACAAAAAATAATGGAAATTAACATACTAAAAAAAAAAAACAAAAAAGGTAATTCTACATTAAGGCCTATTTGTGTTGTATCAGAAAAACCTCTCAGACAAGAGTAATTTTTTTCTAAAAATACACATACATGTTCACTACCATTTCATGAGAAATTTGACATGACCAATAAAATGAAACCCATCCAGATGTTTTATGAATAGAAACTCAAACATTCTTCTAGTCTAATTTTAATGTGAAACACATAACAAAGCGGCTAAAGCCCAGGCTCTGGGTCAGAGAGAACCCCACTCGAGTTCCGGCCACATCCCTGAACGGCTACGCCGAAGAGCTCAAAAATGTGCCGATGTCCCCAAGAAGTCTAGTTCGTGATCCTGTAATTTAAACTTTTGCCTTCATCATTAACTTCAAAAATAAGTTATGTCCCTCTGTTTCAGAAGAAGACAGGCTAAAAATAATCGACTAAAAATATATCCAAGAACCAAAATTCAGATATGGGAAAACTCTCAGGAATCTGATTAGAGAATCAACTTTAGAGATGAAACTAAAGCTTTGAGAGGTCATATGACTTTTCCAAGGTCAGATAACTAACAAACACATGAGAGAGTTTTAGAGTCTAGGTCTCCCCTGCTCTTTACCACATCATAGAAACAGGACTGAAACCTAAAAAACATTGAAAGATGTCAAGGTTAAAGAGGCAAAAGATTCCCAAACATTTAATTCTGTTCTTAATTATAGTACATTTTTCTCAATTTGTCCCTGGTCCTCAACTGCCTCCTCCCACACTCCATCCCTACACACCCACACCTACTAAGACACAACTATTAATGAAATCAAAAAAATAGAGATCAAAAGAGTCTTCTTTTTACTCAGACTTAAAACCGAAATTATCCCACTGATGCCTAAATTATTTAAGAGCAAATGCCCAGCATTCCCAGAAAGCAACACTGTCCCAGGCCACAAATCTATCCGACCACCCCAACTGGATTCCAATGGCTCTCCGCATGACTGTATCCGAACTATTAACCAACGCTCCCCTGTCCCCCACCAGTTCTTCAGTTTCTCAATCTGAAAGAAAAAGGGAAATAAACAATTCATAAGTTTTAAATTGTGCATCATTCTGAGTAGCGTGATGAAATCTTGCTTGAGCTTGTGCACACATTAAACAGCTACTCCAAAAGAAGCATTCAGCAGAGTTCCTTGGCCGGTGGTAATTCTTCCAGAATAGTTAGAGCTTCTAGAATGACCACGATGATATGTTGGCCTCTTTTGGTGTCAAAGGGGAAGCAAACTCAGCTGCATTCTTTCTGGTTCCAAAGTTAACACGTATATGAGTATGTTTCCTTAGGATTACTACGCTATTCCTTATTTTTTCTTTAAATGACAGTATTAAATTGTGTTTTAGAAAGTAAGGGAATCATCAAATGCCTGTTGATTTCTTTATCTTTTAAAAATGATAATTGCAGGGACACAAAAATTATTAATTTAGCAAATGAAAATTGAAGCCAAGGAGATTGTTTCCACATGTATATTCCTGCCTTAAAAAACAACGTATCAGTAGGCCCTCTTATACATCGTTTCACCTTCTGGGGTTTCAGTTAACCACAATCTACCATGTTCCAAAAATGTTAAATGGAAAATGTCAGAAATGAACAAGTCATAAGCTTTAAAGTGCAAACCATTCTGAATTGTGTGATAAAATCTCATGCCATCTCGTGCTACTCCACCTGGATGGGAAACACCTGTGGGTCCAGCGCATCCCCACTTCTCATGTTCCCCGCCTGTTAGTCACCTAGTCGCCGACTCGGTTGTCAGGTCGACTGCTGTGGCACTGCAGTGCTTGTGCTCAAGTTGCCTTTATTTCACTTAAAAATGGCTCCAAAGCACATGGGTAGTGATGCTGGCAACTCAGATATGCCAGGGGAAGCTGTAAAGTGCTTTCTTTGAGGGAAAACGTAAAAACTCTCAACTTAATAAGAAAGAAAACAAATGTATGCTGCTGTTGAAACATCTACGGTAATAATGAACTTCCATCTATGAAATTATGAAGAAGGAAAATAACAGTTGTGCCACTTTTGCTACTGTACATCAAACTGCAAAAGTTACAACCACAGTGTTTGATAAGCACTTGGTAGAGATGGAAAAGGCATTAAATGTGTGGGTGGAAAACATGAACGGAAAACGTGTTCCAACTCATGGCAATGTGTTAAGCCAGAAAGTACTGAGCCTCTATGAAGACTTCGGCAAGCATCCTCTGAAATGAGTGAGTGTCCACGTTCACAGAACTTTTATTACAGTATATTGTTATAACCGTTCTACTCTTGTTGTTGTTAATCTTACTGAGTTTAATTTATAAATTAAAGTTTATCATAGGTATATTTGTATAGGAAAAAAACAGGATACATAGAGTTCGATACTACCTGTGGTATCAGGCATCCACTGGGGGTCTCGGAGTAGCCCCCATAGATAGGGTGAGCCACTGTACATAAAATACATATAAACTCTGATAATTTTAAAACAAATGCAATGCTGGCCTTTGAAAAGGTCCCAACAACCTCATCTACAATATTTTCCTTATTATTAATGCAATTTATTCATTCCAGAATGTATCTGTATCAATACAACTGTTTCTGATTTCAGGTTTTGTTTTTTAATTTTTCATTTTTTAAGCTGTAAAACCACTGCAAAAGCAATAGTTATTACAGACCAACAGACGATCGTTTTCATTTATTTAGCCACAAAACAAAAGGAATCTTCATTGCTCTGTAAGTTGAAAAAGCTTCTAAGCCAAAATTACCTTCTCCTGACACTGCCTCCTCGGACATGAAGTCGTCGGTATCATCGGCAGTTCTGAAGAGACTCAAACATCTATTTGCTGAATATCTGAAACTCTACACTATAGAAGGCAGTTAATTTAACCAAGAGAGAAATTACACAACCCCAGCATTTCAATCTTGTCAAAAGTCTCTGAACTTGGTCATTTCATAACTATGTGCTATTATTCCTAATGGCCCAAGCATTCTCTAGTAACAATTCAGGTGTCCTGGGAGTCTCACTAACTGGTGTGGGCCATTACGGGCACCATTAAGAACATTAGAGCCTAGAATCAAATCACAGTGCATTAAATGGTCTTAGTGCTCTCTGAGTGTTAATAAGCCAGGCAATGTGAAGGATTTTCTATCGGGGAGTACAAGGAATTTGTTTTCAGATGTTATTTAGACTTCTTTTGGATTTTCACATTGGCTATTCCAGTTTCAGAAGGTAAAACCTGAAGATTTAAGTAATAATGTAAAAATTACAGAAATACAGCCAGGAACCAGTTTCTTCCTAACTAAAACACATTCTCTAATGCAATTGCTAATATTAGTTCAAGTCACATCAGTTAAAAACTGTAAGTATTATAACAGGATATAACAGTTTCCCAAAGTTTACACATATGTTCATTAGGATCAAAGAAGTTATTTCATAACAAATAAAACAACCCTAAAACTTCTTAGCAGAATCATACCTTAAATGTGTCTGGATTAATATAGCACATACACATACCCATGGCATTCTAATATGTACTGATCAACTCAGAAAATCAATCTCCCATGCATTTCCTGTAAAAATTTTTGGAAAATGTACCAGCTAACACTAAAAATGAAAAACAGAAAGAGGACATGAAGAATCTAAGAAACAGTAGCACTAATCAGCTGGGGGGAGGGGCAGTGAAAAGAAACCCACCAGGGCAGCTATGCAGAGGGCTCGAGAGAACAGCCTGTCAAACTCAGGTCCTTCTATAAATGGTATGATCCACTACGTGAATAACATTCACGTAAGTACCATAAATGCTATTCATTAGTTTCCAAGTTTCAGGTTGAGTCAAAACATGAAAAAGTTACAGGTAAAGAACAGAACTTAAAGAATTATGCAGTTTGACACTGGAGAACTAATGGTGCAGCCGAGTGAAGCTGGGTGGCAAGGAGCAGGGAAAGAGACAAGTACAGGAAAATGGCCTTGTTCTATCCCCGGCAGCTACCCATGATCGTTTAAAATGAATGAAGCAACAACTACGGCTCAAAGTGTAATACTTGGAATTAGTAAGATAACAGAAGAAGAAATATGGTAACAAAATTGAGAAACGTATAAAGAGTTGATTTCCTAATCTTTCAAAATAGCAACTTGAGTCCTGAATTAGGAAACAGGGGTGCAAGCACACCGCTTACAGAAGAGAAGCGACCACGCCAGGGAACTGGAAATGCACCGAGAAGCTGCTCTGAGCAGTCTGAGGGTGAGAAGTGGGAGGGGAACTTCAGTTTCCATTTGATACACGTTTTCTATACTTCTGAGTTTCTATATCCAGGCTCCATGGTTATGCTTATGGCTTTTAGAAAATGCCATCCAAAATCCCATGTTTGTGATTTTTAGAACATGAATGTGGGCAGGACACAGAAGACAATTTTTTAAAGTTGCTTAACTTACTATTAAATACAGTTGATTAATTTTCAAAAAGATACAGTAGAGAATAGCACCAAACTTTCACTATCCATTAGCTAATATTTATTTAATCATATGGATCCAAATACAGATTTTCCTTTTAGAATAAAATCGTAAGTTGTTATAAGAGGCATAATCACAAAACTGGTTCTGAGGCCTTGTCATCAAGATTCCATTTCAAACCTGTAACATCATGTAAAATAAGCCATGTGCTTAAAATACTTGACCTCTTCTTGAATGATAAGATAGGTACATCTAGAAGATTAATTATCATGACACAAAAAGCTATCAAATATTGCAATCTAATCATTACTTTTTTCTTAAATAAGCTTTTAAAAATTCCTTCACAATTTAGGAAGCTTTCAACCCCTGTAATTACGGAGCATCACTCCGTTTTCGTCCTCCCCAGTCCCCTCTTGGCAGTTGCTAATGGAAACACAGGCGACACAGCAGGCTAAGCGTGGGGAAAAGGAGTGAGGTTGGGGATAATGCCTGTCCCTCGATACTTCCTTCAGCAGCAGGTTGACAGAAAGGCTGTTGTCTGAAACAGTTCAGACAACAGCTGTATGAGATCTGAGACATAGTAAATTCAAATCAAAACATGTTTACATTTGAAATAAAAGCTGCTACATAGGATCACCTAGTATTCCATGACTCACGATTTAAAAAATAAAATTTATACTGCAGTTTCCTCAGCCTTTCACTTCGTGCCTACATCTGTATCTTCCTTGGGTCACTAAAATAAGAGGACAGAAGAAAATTCGAAAAAGATATGTGGAATGTATGATACTAATTTGAAGGTAAAAAATGAGAAGTAAAAGAAAACATTTACAACTCAAAACTACACAATTTACTTTATAATATTTATATTAAGAGTACGTAAGGTACTACGCAGTGAAAATAACATGCACATATCCTTAAAGGAAATAATTTCCTCCTTGTCCCATATCTTACACATTCTGGAAATACACACTAAGCATAATGTCAGCACACCGTTCTAGAGCAAAATACGACAATAATACTTGTCTTTTAATTTTAGGATTTTAAAAATTTATGAAGAATTGCATTTCTTGTGATGATGTTACCTTTTAGTAGAATGGAAAAAAAAACCTCTTTCCCTTTCAAAAATATTGTTTTACCATTCCAGTTTCACCTCAACCTAAATAAGCTTCAGTGTTTCTGCCATGTCAGGGTTTCAGTATTTCTGCATGCTTTTCATACGAGCGCACACAAAACAGATTTAGAAGATAACTAAATGCAAAGTCATCTCCATCTGGGTATGGACAGAAGTAAAGTGAAAGAGAGGTAAAGTTTTCCATTCTAAGCCTTCAGACACTTAGGAAGTCAAGTACTTAGCTTTGTAATCTGGTTTCAGTATCACTAGTTACAAATCCTACAAGTGACTACAATAAAGTACGAATTGCTCTGTATAGTATTGTGAATGGGCAATGGACTTTACAAGCAAACAGAAATGAGTTCAATCCATGGTTCTACTATTTACTAGATGTACAACTTGGACAAGTCATTCAAACCCCTTGAGCCCAAAGGGTAAAGAGGTCAAATATACGGTGACAGAAGAAGACCTGACTTTGGATGGTGGGCACACAATGCAATTAGAGATGATGTAGCCTAGAATTGTACAACTGAAACCGACATAATCTTATCCACGAATATCACCCCAATAGATTCAATGTAAAAATGATAATAATATGTACTAGAACAGGCACCAGTGCTTCGACATATGCTAGGGGAGTTTAAAATGTTAAATCACATCTCCAACTGCACTAAGCTAATGACTACTTCATTCCACCTAAACACTAGTTTTACTCTCGCTCTGAGCCACAGGCAAAGGGGGCACCCTCTCGTAGACTTTCGGGACTTCAGCGTGCCACCTCACAGATGATTCATTTTAGGGGAATGCTGCACCATTTCATCATCAGTGCTCATCTGCGGAGCAGTTAATGTATTATGATTTTTAACTAGATATTTATTTATTCTCTTTGTATATCTATGTATAAGAAATATGATACTAAGCCTAGGGTAAAATAATGATACAGACAGGGTATATATGGTTTACATACTGAAGTCTCCTATTTTAATTGGAGCTTCATGTTTTAGTTTTGACCCTGAGGTTGTATGGAATCACCCTACCAGACCCCTCCCTTTCTCAAGTACATGCAAGAATAACATAAAATCCCTCTATGCTATGCCATGTGCAAATGAACATAGATTAAGAAAGATTAACACGTAAGTGTTAATGAGTTTCAGTCAATTCAGTAATGATATAGGTTCTAATTGTGGTAGCAGCTGAAGTCTAGAAGAAACCATGATCTTGGATAAAGATGAAACTGAAAGGAAGAAGGCTAGAAAAGTAACGGTAAATGAAGTGGTCAAAGAATACTGATAGTGGCCACATAGTCAACGCTTGCCTGTATGTGACAGCCAGATGCTTTAAGTAAATCATCTCTTACTCTGTTAAAAACCTCACAAATAGGTATAATTATCTCCATTTGCAGATGAGCAACTTGAAACTCAGCAAGGTTAAATGACCTGTCCAAGTCACTCAGGTAGACAGCAGCACAGCCAGAACTTAAATAGAAGTCCGTCCGACTCCAAAGAAAGTCAGTTCTGCATCACTCCAAAAAATTTCTGGAACTGACATTTCAAAATTTTGTCAGAGGGCAGTCATCTTTCCCTTCATTTGTACAGGACAGAACAAAAACTAGGTGTAGAAACAGCTCATGTCCTCGATAAGCACTCCTTCCTTAGTTTTTTCCGTTATTCAAATGAACAAAAGAGTTTTTAAAAAGCAAAGGGAGGGAAGGAGAGGGGGAAGGGAACCCACAGAATGTCCTTTCAGACTGAAGTATCATTTGTCTGTCTACATCCTTTTTTCCCTCTTGTTCCTCCTAGCAGTATGACACAACTCAGACACAGTCACAGTGGAATGCCCTTTAAATTCCACAGAGAGGGAATAAATAAAAAGCAAAACACATAAATTTAACTCCAAATATATACAGTGTGTTTTACATAACCCCTTTTTAAATTCTAAGAATACCAATGATACACTGATTTATTTCTGTTTCTGGGCAGTTACAGGCTTACCATGAAACTTTGAGGCTTCAGGATCATTCACATTGATAGCAATTAATTTCCAATCTGTTTCCCCCTGATCAATAAGAGCCAAAATTCCAAGGATCTTCACACGAATAACATCTCCACGAGAAAGAACCTTTAAAGAGAAAAGAAAGAAATTCAGCATTTGCAAAGTTTTGGAGAAGTTTATTCACATCTCATAAAAATCCACAAGAGATGAAAAGCATTTTATACTGAAATTTAATAAAGGTTTAATAACGTAAAATGTAAAAAAAATCATAAATACTTTTAAGAAATGTCTTTTAAAATTAAGTATCTTGATCCCTTTTTAGATATTTATAGGTCTTGAAATTTAACATACTAGGCCTAGAAACTCACACTACACAGAAAATAAGCCCATGCATATCACTACATAATATAATTCTGGCTTCTGCTGCTTGGGTTTAAAAAGAGACCCGAGAATCTTTGTAGATTGTTTCATACTACCATTTTTGCAAAACATATTTTTCAGTTAAGTAAAAAGTCAATCTTTAACATATTATAATACAGCCTTAAGAAGCTAATAAATTACAACGAAAGAATTATTAGTGTGTTAAAGACACAGACAAAACAGTCTTCATAAAATGTTTTTGAAAGTTTTTGAGAAAAAAACAAGAACTAACATGACGTTCAAACAGATGTTTCATGAGCTAAAATCATTTCAGGGGTTCCTTCAAGCTGCCTGTGCCAAGTTTACATGCATGCATGCTTTCTACACTTGTTTATTTCTTAAAAATTTAGTCAGCTATAGAATTTCACTGGACGCTGGAATTTGAACACATGCTTCAGAATAAATTCCTTCATGATTCAAAATGCAGCTTTAGCCATGACCAGCGTGGCTCTGTTGGTTGAGTGTTGTCCCACGAATCAAAAGGTTGATGGTTCGATTCCCAGTCAGGGCACACGCCTGCGCTGCAGGCCAGGGCTCTGGTCAGGAAGCACAGGGGAGGCAGCCAATTGATGTTTCTCTCACACATTGATATGATGTTTCTCTCCCTCTCTTTCTCCTTCCCTTCCTTCCCTCTAAAAGTAAATAAATACATTTTTTTAAAAAAGCAGCTTTACATTTGGAAAGCAAGGTATGCAGAAAAAGTCATCTTTGTGTCTTGAAATTATTTGAAAGAAAAATACTAAACCTTAAACCATAAAGTCAAAATAAATCCTTTTAGAACACTTGAAAAATAAATCTACAATTTTAATATAATTCTGTATGAAGCTATAATTAGTTTATACAACAGATTAGTAAAATTGCATACACTGACTGAAATCTCATTTTTAGGGGAATATACACAAATATATTAACCAGACTCTTACATGTTTAGACTCCATTATGTACCCAGCACCATATCAGACACGATGTATGTAAAAAGAAAGCATCCCTGCTCTCAAAGGTTTACAATCTCACTGGGAGACCTACACACCTCATCTCAGAAGACCCCTTACAATACAGAAATGTTCCAAGTTATCACATCACATAATCATCAATGAAAGGCTGGCTACTTTGTTTAGTGTAGTGATAAACTAGGTCATTGGTTCTCAACTACAGGCGATTTTGCCCTCTAGAGGACACCTGGCAGTCTGGAGTTATTTTTTGGTTGTCGTTCTAGAGCCCAGTGGGAGACCAGGGATGCTCCACCGGACTGTCCCTACAACAGAATTAGTAATCCTGCCAGAACGTCAGGGTGCCGAAGCTGAGGAGCCTGAGGGGCATTCTGGTGGCGAGGGCGTCTATCGTAATTACTAGGAATCATATGGATGTAGTTTTAAAAAGCACATTCAAACTTGTTTTATTATTATTCACAACAATTAATTTACTTTGAAATATCAGACATTGTAAGAGCAAGAGAAGCTTTCAGATTGTTATGGTTACCAAGGCAAGCAGGAAGTATGTCTGGAAATGATCAAGTTTCATCAGAACGATACATGTTCTTTGATCTCATAAGCAACAGAAAGGGATTAGACAAACCATGGCCTTGTTTTATTGCCTTAACAGACTGGAAAGGAAACTCTCAGTGAAACCAAAAACTCACTAGAAGATGCCTAGGAACGAAGAGTAAAATTCTTAAGAACCCCCTCACAATTCAATTCGTTCTAAATCAATTCAACAAATTTATAGCAAAAGTATAATGAAGACACCAAATGAATGATACATAATCCCTCGAGGAACTTAACAATGTTAAAAATGTCTATTATCTGTGGTTTTAAGTCTACTGTCAACTTCCAGGACTCTGCTCCTTCCCCTTGGCCCATTTACAATGCGGTGTTAAAGACACTTTCTACCATCATGTTCCTTACAAATGACTTAAGGGCTCTGCATGCCCAAGGACAAAAGGAGCACAGTTCCAACAAAAACCTTTCCTTTATATAGCAATAAAGTGCTCACTTAATGTTATTTCACTAATGCTACTGAATGTTATTTCAGATCTCTAACTAAAGGAATACACTGATCTGGCTATAACATGAAACCTCTTTTCCCACCTCCATTATAAAACTTTCAGTCTACCCTTCTAAGAAACCTAAAGTACATCGCAGGCTCTATTACTAAATCTTTGGGAATCATATAGCTCATCACATTTGAAAAATGAGCTAAGATTCTGAAAGCAGATCACAGATATGCCACAAAGGTTTTAGGAAGAATCAGAAGAGGGTCATTGTTAACTTTTTCTAGCTATTAGGAAAAGATTTCAAAAGATAGGATTTTTGAGTCACAAATATGTAGCTGAATTCTTCTTCTGCCACCCCCAAAAGTGACCTTAGATGAATTACTTCACTCAATATTTTAGGACTTGGCTTCTCAATAGTAAAATGGAAACCAGAGCATATTTTCCTTGAAGTACAGAGCAAAGGAAATGACACACACACGAACAAGAACATGAGAGGTCTTCCACAGACATGTTAGCATTTTTCCTCTCTGGGATCTGCATGAACTTAGCTCACACTTGTCAACTTCTAAGTGGCCTACATACAACAAAAGTTCTATGCTGATTAGCATTTGAAGAATGGGGTAAAATTTCAACTGGGCTGATCAATACAAAAAAACCACGGAAAGCAAAACTGTTTAAGGCCTGGTATCCTGTGTATAAGGCTTCTACTGCAGTGTAACAAACTATGTATTACAAACCTAGTCTTAAAATAGTGCATTTATTATCTCATAGTTTCCATGGGTCAGGAGTCCAGGCACGACATGACTAGATTCTCTGCTTACAGCCTGACAAGGCCAGAATCAAGGGGCTGTTGGCCAGGCTGGGCTTTCATCTGAAGGTTCAAAGGAAGAATCCCCTTAAATTCAGTACTTTGCAGGTGTTGGACTGAGGTCCCTGTTAACTTGCTAGATGTCCAGAAGGGACCAGGGACCGCTCTCTACAAACAGAAGCCAATGTATTCCTTTTCATGCCACCCCTCCCTCCTCCGCCTTCAAACACAATGGTGTATAGCCCAGCTGTTCCTCACACTTGTGACCTCTGACTCGCTCTTCTACCACCGCTCCCTACTGTTAGGGCTCATGCGACTACACTGGGCCTGCACAGGACACCCAGCATAACCCTCCTACTTTAAAGTAAACTGTGCTACATTGGGGGACTCACGTATTCCCAGATTCCAGAGACAAGAGCAGCCGTCTTGGAGGGGCCATTTCAGAACTCTGCCTACTGGACCCAGCTATCCCTAAAGAAACTAAAATGTAAAAGCTCTGTCCAGGGAAACCTTTATCAACTCTATAACAGAACATAAACTGGAAAATGCCCAACAAAATAAAAATGTTTATGTATTTATCCACGGAGGAAGAAAACATAGATAAAAAACAATATGACTTAATTGGAATGGCAGGATTGTGAGGGAATGCTGATTCTTGATTTTGTTTTCATTAATAAAATTAAAATTTTCTTGAAAAGTAAATATTGTTGAAGGAAAAAACCTAAAAATAGAAAGAATTTGGGTCAAACATAAAAATAAAACCAGGTACAAATAAAAAATCTGAAAAAAAATTAGTGATTATTTGGTTTATATAGTAGCCAGACCTACAAAATAGTAAGTTCTAAAATAAACAACCAATATTTTACTTACTGAAAAGTATGATACCTAAAAATTCATTTTTTCTTTAAAGTTATTTATTATTTCATTATTCTAGAGTGTCTTCCCTTCTCTTGGTAGGTCTTAGTCCACAGGATTTTTTCCTATACCTTACATTATATGATCAACACTAAACCAGAAGTATATTCATTTGACCATTTATGATCAATATTACATTTCCACAGAAATAACAATAACAAAAAAACATGTTTTTTAGTAATACTGTACCAAACAGCTGCTATTTACCAAGTTTCTATGTAAAATATAAAAATATGCTTTCAAGATTAATTATATATGCCTTATTAAAATCATTTATATTTGAAACTAATTTTATTCTACATATTTAGCGACTTTGACAGGGTTATTTAAAAACCTCTATATCAATTTTTCTTAGAATGATTCCTTTGTTCTGTCAATAACAAAGTGTTACTAAGCCAAATCAACTTATGGGATACGTACATTTTTACATGAGTTTCTTCCACTTACCAATCTCATTAATTACATATTCACTGACAAATTTTTACATAAAATTTAAAAATTTTAAGTGAAAATAATACTTACATTTAATCTTTTTACTCACACTTAACATCTGCATAAGAATTTAAATTAATCTGCACTCAATATGAACTGAATGGCCCCAGGGATTATGTCCTCAGAATAAGAGTTTTCTAAAACAGAAACCTTTTCATCAGTGTAATGTTATTTAATTTAGTGACTTTTACTTATCATGAAATAGTACATGTGAAAGTGACTAAAGTATGTAACATA
The DNA here is from genome assembly GCA_004027735.1 of Carollia perspicillata. Classification (NCBI taxonomy): domain Eukaryota; kingdom Metazoa; phylum Chordata; class Mammalia; order Chiroptera; family Phyllostomidae; genus Carollia; species Carollia perspicillata. The sequence continues at coordinate 2,569 of PVKM010019921.1, read as the reverse complement.
GGGTCTGAAACAGAGGATGTACTCATTAAAATATATATATATTCTTCCTTCCTTCTCATCTATTCACTTTAGACACACTACCCCTCTGGGGAGAAAATGTCTGAAAGATAAATTCTTAAACTACAGTTTACATCTGAAAGAATGCTAATGATGTGATATATTTCTGCTGGAGAGATACGGCCTCACACACACAGAAACTGAGTCCCTGTTTGTCCCTATCTGTATGTAACTCCAGAAATGTAAGTCGGATGGGAATATCCCCTGCAGGAAAGGAGTGAGAGAGAGGGAGAAGGAAAAGGGGAGGCGGAAACGGGATGGGGAGAAGAGCAGAAGGACAGAAAAGAAAAGCAGAACAGGAAAAGAAGCAAAAGAAGATCATCTAAGAGGATGCTGAAGAGGAGGAAAAAGAGGAGGAATAAGAAAGGAAAATGAGGAAGAAAAGAGAGTAAATAGTTATGGTAAATAAAGTGACAAAGAATCTGAGTAAACTGTTTCCTAAACAATTTAGCAGCCTAAAGCTGCTTTAATCTTAACTGGAAGAATATGACTCAAGTAATAATCCAATGTGCTATTTCTTCAATTAAGCACATGCTATGTACCAGGCACTGAGCTACAAACTGCAGTGGTGAGTCCTACCCTCACAGAGCTAACTTACATCTCACAGAGGGGACAATGGAACAAACAGCAGACCACAGTTGGTAACAAGAAAGCACATAACAAAGAGCAAGCATTTTAGTTGGGGATGGGGCATAAAGAAAGACTCCAAGAGGAAGTAGTATTTTAGCTGAGGGCTGAAGGATGAGCAGGGGGGGCGGTGAAGAGAAAGAAAAAAAGCGGGAAGTAACAAAATGAAGGAGGAAGGTTCCATTCGTCTATGTAGAGGGAAGTGCTTGTGCAAAGGCCTGGACACCAGCAGACGCATTACAGGAAGTGAAAGATTAGTGCAGCTGGTGGGAGATGTGCAAACAAGGAGTGCTAAGAGAGGAAGCCCGAAAAAGAAGCAGGGGCCGGGCACTTTTTAAACGAGTGAAGCAGGAAAAGAGTCTGGAATAAATGATGGCAGGGAAAGCAAGACTCAGCAAGGAAACTGATCAGTAGCAGGAATAATTCAAGTGAGGTAAAAATAAGGGGCTAGACAAAGCTGGCTGTACTGAGGAAAAAATAAATAGATTTAAAGGCTATTAAGAACATAGAATCAATATTTCATGACTAATGGGATGAAGAGAAGCACAGAATGATCAGGGGTGACCTCTCAGTTTCTGGGACTGAAAATACTGAGAGGAGTTACTGGTATTGGAGAGGAAAAGAATGAATTCAGTTTGGGACACAAGAGTTTGAGGTGTGTGGAGAAATCCCACCACCTAAGTAGGCAGATGAGTATACGGGTCTGAACTGGAGATACTAATCCAATAGCAAAACTAGGAGTGCTTGGGACTGGATTACCAAGAGAGTTACTAAATGAGGGGAAGGAGCTGGACAAGGGACAGTCCTCAAGCAAACCAATCATGAAGGAACATGGGGACGAAAAGGAGCGTGAGTGTTGTTAACCATTAAATTAACTATCTTATGCCCACCAATGTCAAAGAAGTGTGTCTCTCCATTTTACTTTTTATCCAACCTCAGAGATATCCCTGCTTTGCTCTTTGCTTTCTCCTGCCTCCCTGATCTACCACCAACGGATTTCACGTAACCCCCGTTCCATCTCCTCCTTGGATTCTAATGTATATAGTAGGTACAAAACTGCCATTCTCTGGAGCATTTTCTTAATCCATTAAGATTTTGCTTCCTGGCAATTGTCGTCAGTTTGGCTCATACTCGTAAAAATTCTTAATAGGTTTGGACGTTTGTTATGTCAACAGACAAAACTTATGAAGCAGGCTTGCTGGATTTGGTCAAAAAAAAAGTTCCCAAAGACCTTTGTGAGACAGTTTTATTGAAATAATGGCAGGATGATAACTATTTGAAATAGGGTAACGATTAAGTGGGAAGCTGTTTATAAGCCTTCATGTGAAAGAGGAGGAGAGAGGAGACATACGGAAGAAGAAAAGTCATAAATATAGGACAGAATAAAGATAAGAAAATACTGTCACTCAGAAGCGGGAAGGGACAGGATTACAGCACAGGTAGAATCACTGGTCTCAGACAAAAAAAGACAACTCTCACAGTAACAGAAGGAAAGGGAGAAGCGATGTTTGCAAGCACAGGTAGCTGGCCAGAGTAAGGGGGAAAGGTGAGGGAGTTCGCATCTGCTGGTTTCTCTGAGCTCAACAAAATTAAAGACAAGACGTTCTGCTGCGGAGTGAGAAAAAAGTGCAAAGAGTTGAATGTCTATAGAAAAATAACATATATTAGCAGCAAACGCAGAAGAAAAAAAGATTGACCAACCCCAGAATTCTATGGGTTGTAGCAACCTATGAAAAATGTGCGTTTTGCTCTCCCTAAGTAGGACTTGGCAACCTGGAAGCAGGCACACAAAAAAGATACCCGTTTGCATTTCCTGGCTGGATAATGGATAAGACACTGAAGAGAGAACTCAGTCCATTTTTTCTGTAAAACCTCAGGCAGTAAA